>MDKI01063426.1:0-48927 GCA_005239505.1 Nicotiana paniculata
ATAACATCAAGTGACAGTTGAGTATTCTAACAGCTTGCTTGATACGTAAATTCCCCGTGGGATAGACTCTGGGCATAATACCCCGGATTATATTTGCAACGCCTGCTTAGTCTTTTGTTAGACATAGTTGAGCGTGATTTTTGGTACCAAACAAGCCACATGTTGGTTTATGGACAAAAATATCACACCCAGTAACCAATTTATTCACTACTAGCTACTAAACTAAAAAACAAAAAAAATATTTACCTAAAAATAAAAAAACTAGACAAGACTAATCCTTTAAGAAAGTTGTCACGCCATCCATCATAGGGAAAAGTCCCCCAGTTCGACACAAATTATTTCCCTGGAAGAGAACCGCGGCATAAAGAAAAACCAAGGATTTTAATTAATACTACTACAAGTAAATAAAGTAGAAAAATAAGAAAATAAAAAAAAACTAATGCTAACATGCTAGAATTAAACTTCAAATTAACACTAATAAATATAAAAGTTAACCAATCTACACAAGTTCACAAAAAATAGTCATGCTCCAACTATACCATCACATGTAAATGAGCCACCACCAACCTAAAGTGTTGCACTTTCCTCAATGCAACAAAAAAAAACAAAAAAAAATGAAGGAGGTGCTCCCTGAAACTGCATCACTCGGAGCTGGAGGTGGTGAGAAATTTGAGCTCCAAATCCTCATCATCATCGTCCTCTGATTCATGTGAGCCACAGAATAAACTCAGCTTGTGAATCATTTTGGACGGGAATTTGTTTTTATTTTCTCATGCTCCTTCAACTTCAGTTGTCGCCTCTCAATATTTACTTGTCTTCGGCTCATGTCTTCCAACCTGTTTTTGATTGCTTTTTGTTCCTCAACTACATCATCCAGAGATGGCTTCTTACCAGTCCCAGTAGAAGTGCTCCCCTCAGATGGACCAGAAGGAAGGCCAACTACAAGTTAGAGAATGTGAGCATCGACGCCATAGATTTGACTGGAAAGGTGGCGCATAGTGGGAGGTCCATAAGGAAGTGGATAAATGGGGTCATGTAGTCCTATTGCAATTGTGGAAGAACCACCGCAACCGTTGGCAATCTCAGTAAACTGCCCAAATGAAGGAGGTGATACATCAATCCTCCTCTTCTTCTTCCCGCCAGTTGGCCCTTTTCTGAGCAATGGATAAATTTTCGTGTCTGGGTCCTTCTCAGAATCATGTGATTCCTTTATCACCCCAGCATCATTGCACAACTGAGTGATCAATGAGGGAAAGAATAGAATCTTAGACCTCCCGTTACATGTTTCCTCAATTTCACTCACTATGTGTTGGACCACATTCACTGGCAAGTCATCCATAAAAGCAGCAATCATCAATGCCTTCTCAAGCGTCACCTCAGACTCATGTTTAGACGACACAATTTTGGCACAAATAATGGACAGCCATATCTTGGCTTCAGTTGTGAATTCAGAGGAATCAACCCCTTTGTGCAATCTTTCCCAAATCGGTGTTACCCCATCATGAAGCTTCTCCACCAACCATTGGCTTCCTATCTCCCTTGCTCTGGTTCTATGTACCTCATTGTCAGCATTGGGAAGAATATAGTGCACATTTATTACCTCGAGACCAAAGTTGACCTGCTTGCCCCTAACAAAGGTAAATACTTCCCTTTGGAAATCGGTCTTCAAGGCATTTGCATAGAATTCGCGCACTACTGTGTAGTTGTCTTTGATTGGTTAAGGAGCAAAGCAAAATCCATCCATTGTCAGTCAATCTTCAAAAAAATCCGGCATCTTAGACTCAAGTTTGTCCAAATGGATGCCCCTTGCTTTGACAGTGCTCTTTGACATGAGTTTGTCATAGTTTCTTTCACATTCAGCAGCTGTGAATCTGGAATGATCAAAATATTCCTCTTCCACAACTTGGGGAGCAGTCTCTTATACAATTTCAACATTTTTCGAGGCCATTTTATGCTCAAAGTACCTACAAAAGGAAACCATGTGTCAAATGCTTGTACGGGTAAATAATACAATGTATTATGATGTATTTAGGCCAAGGAAAAAGATTAGAAAGCATCAGGATAAAATTCTGCAAAGCTACTGTTCTAATACCTGAAGATGAAGCTATGTGATCGCGGAAAAAATCACGCGATTGCGAAGAGCAGTTCAGTTTCCCTCAGCTTTAAAGCTTCACGATCGCAGAATAGTCAACGCGATCGTGAAGGGCAATTTAGTTCTGCAGTAAAATAGATCTATGTGATCGCGGGATGGCACGTCGCAATCTCGATGGTTGTCTTCCTCGCCCAGTACCAGTCCGTTCAGGCATTTCCACAAACATATTATGGGCATCAGATTTTTATAGCAATTTCAGAAAATTTTAGCACGAATCTAACCCCAAATTTTTCAAGAGTACTCACTCACTCAACCAACTTCACCCAGCAAGCAAGCACACATTCACACACAATATTCACATTAAAGCTCTAAAATTTCATCCCTAAACATGAAGCAAAAGATAAAAATCATGGTTTCTCATTTACACTTGTAGCACAAAGAACTTATCTTTCAAAACGAGTAGAGTGACGAAGCACATACCTATGAGATTAAACCTTGAATATTGATATGTATTGAAGAGAGAAAAAGCTTTGAGATGATTTTGAGGATTATGGGAGTAGGAAAGAGTTGTTTCTGTTGTTTGGGAGAAAGTGGTGTTTATTTTTTATGTCCAGTGTTAAATATTGTTGAGACTTACCTTTAGATCTGTGATCGCGGACAAATAAGTGCTATCGCAAGGAGCAAAAGCTCCCAATTTTTCGCGATCGCGTGCTTTTATATGCAATCGCATAGAGGTAGGAGGGACTTTATTCTACGGGAACACAGATGTCCTTGTGCGATCGTGAAGCACTGCAATTTTATGCAGATTTGTCTAGCTACTGGTTTTTGGCTGCCCAGTTACCTCGACCTGCTCAAATTAACTCCAAAAATTCTAAAACTTGGCAGATTAGTCAAAAATAATATTCTAAGCTATTCTAAAAAAGAAAATTTCAAAAATGACTAAACATTTTGAAAATGATGGGTTGCCTCCCACCAAGCGCGTCATTAACATCGTGGAACGATGCGAATCAACTTTACCATTTTTCTCGCCACTTGGAAGATATAAATTGGGCCCCTAAATTGGAATCAAGTTTGTGACCATGAGAAGTGGGGGTGGTAAGAAGATGATCCAAGCATTAATTTCTTCATTTTGCATTTCTTGGCTTTCAAGTGAGGAATGTCATTTTGCCTTCAAATTGTAAATTGTATGGAAATTGCCTTTCTTCCTCGCAACCCCTCATTGAGTCGTACAATTCAATTCCTATATCACCACACAACTCCAATGTTGAGAAATGCTTGGAATATGACATCAAGCCTCCAAATTTCAATTATTGGAATATGACATCAAGCCTAGAGTCAATCTCAACCATATTTTCAATTACACCGGTTGACTCTAATTTCATATTTTTCTTGGCATCACTAACAAGCATGTAGTCGGTTGGCGGATGTTCAATTCTTGATTACTCAAAATAAAGCTTACTTTCTTTCTCGAAGCTGGACTCTTCTTGGTCTCTTTCCACACTTTCAAATTGATAGGCATAATGATCCTCAATCAATGATTTCATTTGATCTTCCAAAATGCAGATAGTCTCATCATTTGGATGTAGTGCTTGTTTTAAGTCCTCGAGTGCCAAGATTTCTTCTCCTCATTTTCAAGAATGGCTCCAACATGAGCATCATCCTCTCATTTTGAGCATTTGAGAGTTCTTCTTGATTTTGATCTAGTGTCAAAGAAGAATTTTCGGCCTCAACCTCTAAGGAAGGTTCTTGGCTATCATTCGCTTCCAAGGATATTTGGACCTCTAAAGCTTCAAGAATTTCTCCCATTTGTAAGTTCAACCTTTAAAGAGCCTAATCATTTGTAGACTATTTTCCAAAAGATCCTCCAAGGCACTTTGCTCTTTTTTTCCTCCTTCAAATAGGCATTCCACCATGATCTTGAACTCTCCATTTGACCATTCTCAACTTCTTCCGCTACCATATCCCTATACCATCACAAAAAGTGGAATCATCATAGCAGGGGTTTGGGGAAGGGAAGGACAAATAAGCACAATTATCCAAATGATCGTTTCGACCACCACACTTATCACAAATACTCCAGTCATGGGTTTGAGATTGTGCAAAATCCGCCCCCGGGAGAATTTAAACATATTTGCCACGATGTGGTCCTCCACAATAAGGACTAGGTTCATCAAACAACTAACATCCGACCAATTTTCATTACATGATGCCATTTTCAAAACTAAGAAAATAAATAAGAAGATAAATAAAGATAAAAAAAACTAGTTACACAAATATTCACAAGTTTGGACCAAAGCACTTACGATTACTTCTCAAACAACCTAAATACGCCAAATTGTTCCCCGGCAACGACGCCGATTTTGATGACGTCCAATCCACTACTAAAAAATAAATGGACACGGTCGTATGCAATATAATTTACCCAACTATGAGTTGGGGTCGAAACCCACAGAGAACAATATGTAGGCGATTAAGCATGTAAGAATATTATCACCTATTATGCTAAGCCAAACACTTAGAAATGTTTTGAGAAAATATTTATGTCTAATTGCAAAAGTGTAAACTAACCTAGAAAGAAAATAAAATGATCAATGGCTACAAGCATGGATGCATAGGGAATTACACTCAAGTAACGATCCAATGTATTTCACGATTTTACAAATATGAGCGAATTTATGTTAATTAGCCTCAAGTAATAATTCTATATTAGCTTCTTCGAAAAACTAACAAGACTTCCTACTTGAATTATCACTAAAACAATTAAGAGATTAAGCACACCCAAATATGGCTACAAGTAGTTCAATCCTATCCATAGGTAGAATCTATAAAGTGAGGGTTAAAGTTTCAAGTTTTTGTTAATTAATTTTTCCTAATCCCAAATTGTCTTTTCCAAAATTAATTAGAAGTAAATGGGTGAGTCCTAGGGTTAGCTAATCCCTTTGAAAATATTAAAGAACAAGAATAACTAAAGAAACAATAACGCACTTCATAATAAATAAAAATCATTAAATACATAAGCACAACAAGATATTTAATCCACACTTTAAATATGAATATTTCCATAAACAAGATTCATGTGTTGGAAAAAATATTACACACTTAAATATTAAATACAAAGCAAGGGGATGATGAAATGAGCATAAATGAGTAAGAAATTCTCAACCAAAAGCTTCAAATCTTCAAGACCCAAGTGTGTGTGCAAGAACCCTAGCTCCAAAACTTGTGTTCTATAGTCAAGGTTGCCAAATATATGCCAAAGATACTTTACAAATGAGCTAGGTCGTGTAATAAATGGTTTGGGAATCAAAATGTGAAATTCCATTTCTGCCCAAAAACATGCTATGTGATCGCATAGATATAAACGCGATCGCGTTTCACAACTTCTACAAAGCTTTGCGATCGCATACGGCACTCTACGTTCGCGTAGAACGTTTGATCAGGATGACCCTTTTCCTTCTTCACGATCGCGTATTTTCAACCGCATTCACTGCTTCACCATCCTGGACTTCTGCGATCACACATAGGCTTCCGTGATCGCACATCATAGTTGACCAGCTGCTGACCAGTATTTCTTATTCGCGTTCGCACAGATTCAACTGCGTTCACACTACTTTGCCATATTGAACTTCCGCGATCGCGTATAACCTTTCGCGATCACACAGAGTAATCACTGCAAGTATGACGAGCTTGAAACACATACATAAATATGCTCTCTAGTCGAATATAGTATAATATAATATCATATCCATATGGATTGGAGTTAAACAGTATTATCGTAGTTTGTAGCAAGATTGATACCAAGATGATCAACAATTGATGTTTATATCATAAAATTAAATTAACTAAGATTCTAAATTATTTACTAGTGACAAACAACACAAGTATTAAGCAAAGGAAGATATCAATGGGGAGAAGATAGGGTTGATAGGATAGTTGCAAGATGCATGTTTGGGATTTAACTCTAGATAATTCACTTCTAATGTTCAAGTGAGTCTCTAAAATTCACTTGGTTATTAGTTCAATTATTTAGTAGAAACTCCTCTCTCGATTAAGTCTCAACCTTACAATATGAACCAATTTTAAATGCGTGAAGATATGTAAGAATTCGTAGTGGATTGATCTTTAGGAGAACCTCTTTCCATTATCCTCCTAACATAGTTTAGTCAACAATTCAACTAGCCTCTTTCAATTACTAAGAAAAATTAATGACTTCAACCAACTAAATTTAAAGCAACAATATCACAAGTTATGCCTCTCTAGATTACATTAACAAGTGAATAAAGATGCAACAGTTAAAACATTCAAAACGATTCAATACATAAAACAAAAGTTAATTATCCACAAAAAAATATCAATACACCAAATCCATCAAACCCTAAAGAGAACTACTCCGTGGATATGGATTAATTCATCACAAATATGTTTAAGTTAAAGGAAAACATAAAACAATCCAAACTCTTGTCTTGAGTGAGGATTGAATGATGAAATCCTTGTGCTTTTACTTCTCCACCTCCTCCTTAGCTTCCTTAGGTCTAAGATGTGTCAAAAGTCTAGAAAATTCCGTTTTTCCATGTACTTATACCAAGTAGGGTCGGTCCTAGACTAAATTCCCTTTTCATAGACAAAATAGGAAAACTTTCAAACTTATTGATTTTCATGCATCGTACTGTGCATAGCAATGTGCGTAGCATTAGTGCTTTTTCTTGACAAACCCCAAAAACCCAGTCTCTGAAGTTTGTTATTTTCTGACAAATTTTTACACTGGGCGACACACTATGAGATGCCCAGTGCGCCGCAGTAGTTGGGCATTTGGGAAAATATAAAATATGAAATTTGTATCCCTTTTAAATAGCTGTCCAACGATATATTATGGAGCCCGAACGGATTTCTGAGCGAAAAGTTATGTGCACTTTACTAGACATTGCTCAATATGTGTGCTCGATTCTTTGATTTCGTTCTTAAAGTGCGCTATCATCTGTTTATCCCCGAACATGATCCCAACTTAATACTTGGGATTTTACTCAAACTTTAAAGCTCTAGAATATCTTGAATTCATTCCATAACATCTACATAGATCGGAATCACTCCTACAAGGCATAAAACACAAAATTAGTGCAAAACACTAGCAATTAAAGCTCCAACTCAATTAAAGTGTAGTAAATTAGAGTGCGATAAGAAACTAAAACATGATATTATAGCCTACCATCACAGTAGTCCTTTTTCCTTTCTTTTACACCTTTTGACTTGTTTTCTTCCATATCTTCTCTAAATCACTTGATACCTGAAATATGCTAATAAACCTCAACAAATGACTTAGATTCTCAACAAAATCATACCAAAGCCTAAGTATCAAGAAGAGATAAGTTGGTAATATACCAACTTATCAGCTACACCCTGCATTTTGTGTGCAGAATCAGGTGTTTCCGGGCATGGGGATTGCTGATCTCGGAGTTTCAGCTGCCCTGGAGTCCGCAGACCTTGACTCTCATCCCCTATCTCTCTGTTTTACTTATTCTATTCTATTTTCTTAGACAATGTATCAGACTATGTTATTGTATAGATGCTCATGTACTTAGTGGCACCCGGGTTTTTGGGAATTGAGTTGCGACGTTTTCATTCAGTTTTATGAGACTTTTACTTACTAAATCTTATTTCCATATATTTTAAATTTCAAGATGTTGGTATGTGTGAGTTTTCAACTTGCTTAGTATCATGATAGGCACCATCATGGCACTTGGGATTTTCGATCGTGACAATAAAGTAGGACTTGTTGTCAAAGGGTATAGACAACGAGAAGGCCTTGACTATTCTGATACATACTCTGTCGTTATAATTACATCCATATGGACATTAGCAGTTTTAGCTACGGTGTATGGTCTTGAAATTCATAAAATGGACGTTAAGACAACCTTCTTAAATGGATATTTGGAGGAAGAAATTTAGATGGAACAACCTGAAGGTTTTATGGTTCCAAACAAAGAAAAGAAGTTATGTAAACTTGTTAAGTCGCTTTACATACTAAAACAAGCACTCAAACAATGGCATGTGAAATTTGACCGAGCAATATTGTCCAATAGTTTTTAGATAAATGAATGTGATAAATGTGTGTACATTAAAAATGTTCCAAATCACATAGTCATTGTTTGTCTATATATGGATGATATGCTGATAATGAATAATGACATTGCCAACATAAATGCGACTAAGCATAACTAGCAACTTTGATATGAAATACTTGGGAGTTTCCGATTTAATCTTGGGTGTTAAGATCCATAAGACTCCTCAAGGTTTGGCATTGTCGCAATCTCATTACACTAAAATAGTACTTGAAAAGTTCAAGCACTTATATTTTAAAGTTTCAAAGACTCCAATTGACGTGAATCTTGCACTTACAAAGAACAAAGGTATGGCCATATCACAATGGAATTATGCTCGAGTGTTAGGATGTTTAACGTATATCATGAATTGTACACGATCATATGTAGCTTGTGTGATAAGTAATTGAGAGAATATACGAATAATACAGGTCAATCTCATTGGATGACAATGGAACGAGTTTTGGGATATTTAAAACATACCCAAAACTTTGCTTTGCGTTACAGTAAATATACTGCAATGATTGAGGGACATTGTAATGCAAACTGGACACCGGTTCAACTGATTCTAAGTTCACAAGTAGATATATATTCACTATTGGTGAAGGAGCGGTGTCTTAGAAATCATCCAAACAAACTTGTATTGCTCGCTCTACAATGGAGGTTGAATTCATAGCCTTAGATAAAGCCGGTGAAGAAGTTGAATGGCTCCGAAATTTCTTGAAAGATATTCCTTTTTGGCCTAAACCGTTGGCACCAATATGCATATATTTTGTAGCAGCAATTAGAAGAGATGGGAGTGTTATGTATACGAAAAATTCTGTCATATACGACGAAGACATAAAACTGTTACGCAACTACTCTCTAGGGAAATTATCACAATTGACTACGTGAAGTAAAGCGATAATGTGTCGAATCCACTTCCAAAAAGCCCAACTAGAGAGTTAGTTGACAAAATCATCGAGGGGAATGAGACTATGGCCTAAGACAATTAATTGTGGATATAACTCTACCTAGAAGATTAGAGATCTCAATATCTAGGTTCAAAGAGATTAAACAAAGTCATTAATAATAGTTCAACATTGTCAAATAAAATAATTTAGTCCATTCTCGTCATGAGACAATGCTTAGTACCAAGGACAAAGCATGGATTTTTAAGGATTTCTAAGTTGATACGATGTATATCAAATAGTGCGTCTACGGGATAACACATTTAGGAACCACCTATGTACGTGTGAAGTGTTAGCCGCTTCAAGGAGAATTTTGTAAGGCCATTTCTCTACGCATTTATGAAACCAAGTGATGTTCATGGCAGAATCGAACACAACAATGAGAACCAAAGACGGTTATGGGTTGGTTTTGTGACTTATGGTTGTCTAAGTATACACCAATGTTCGACGGTTCAAAAATATAAAATCTACCAATTGAGCGAGTATATCCGATAAAGTTCACTGCAGAAAGTCAAAGGAAAACCTACTTATCTAAACGTGGTTAATTCTTGCTTGTAATCACACAGTTTTTATGCATATTTTCGTGGTATAGCCATTCCCTATTCATATTGAGGACTATTGGATTTAAGCTTAAAATAGAGTGGATGAAAAATGGAAGAAAGAATAAAAATTTTGAATATCCATCTCTTACAAAGGGGCATTATCCCATATAGGAGAAAAAGAGTTTTATGGGTATATATACAGTTGCACTTCTTCTAGATTTTAAAGAGTTGAGAAGAAGGCAAGCCTCGCGTCGTTGTTGTTCGCTCAGCTCGGCTTCAGCTTTGGCTTCGAACTCGGATTCAAATTTAGATTCAGATTTAGTTTTGGATTTGGTCAAGTGATCTGATTGATTGATTTTTTGGACTAAATTTATTTTTTAATATTAAGATTAAATAAATATTATTTTGATTCAAATCAACCGTTTCTGTAACTATAATTTGATTTTCCTCCTTTTTTTTCCCATTTAAATTTGAATTTTGACAGTTTGCGTAACTAGCCATTTTTTAAAATAGGCACTTTGAGTTGTAGCCTTAAAATGAAGATTTGCAACTCTTCAGTATTACCCAACTTTTTGCTATAAATACATGATCTTTTCATCAGATTTTTCTTATAAAAATTCTGAATTCTCCTTCTTCCTCTGCATTATTTAGTTTTCATCAAATGGCCTCGTAACCACTAAACTTGTACCGATTTGTAAACCCGATACATAAACTTACACTTTTTCTATTTGAACACTCCAATTTGATGAAATGAGTATGAATAAACTACTTTGATCATTGGTTATGCTTATGTTGTAGTGACATAGGTGATGTAGACAAAGTGAGTGCTAAAAAAATAATAAAATTAAAAGGAAAAAAATAAAAAATGAAAAAGAAAGTGAAAAAAGGACCTCGTCAGTACTCCCCTCCATTTCTTTCTTGTCTTCACTAGTAAACCCTCCCCCTTTTGTCCTCGTCAGTACACCTTTTTCTTATCAAGTTCTTCTTGTTCTCTTTCATACATTGTAATATTGCTGATTTCCCGACGACATATTGCAGTCCGGTAAGTAAAGTCACTAATAATCAACTCTCTAACGAGATAGTTTTCAGACGAATTTCAGTTGTTTTTCGACCACAAGACAAGCTGAAAAAAGCATCCTCTCTTTCATCACTAATTCAATCTCTTCCTTCACTGCTATACCATCCACTACTTGATGAAGAACTTTTCAGAATATTTGACTCTTTATTGGGTCTATGGGTTTTAGAAACTTTTAAAGTATTCTTATTTGATTTGGGTTATTGAGATTTGATTGAAGAATGGGTTCCTGACGATGATTATAGAGATTCTTTTTTAGCACCCTAATTCTCTTGTTGGTTTTGATAGGACCGCCTACTATTTTGGGTTTGGGGTTGGTCGGAGGCTTTTCCAACATTAGCTTATTTTACTAATTTGGAGGGAGGGTGTTTGAGTGGAGAAGAAAAGTAAAAAAAAATAAAATAAAATTTTGATGAATAAATTTTAAGAATGGGGCCCACAGATAACGCATGTCAAGTAATAAATAGTGTAGCACATGATGTGTTGTACATGTCAATGCAATTTGATGTACACGTTCTATTAGATATGTTTTGTTAGTACTCATTTCGTTAAGTTGGAGTGTTCAAATGAGAAATGTATAAATTTGTATATCGAGTTTGCAAACTGATGTAAGTTTAAGTGGCCATTAGGCCATTTGGCCTTTTTTTAACATAAATAAAATAATAGTAAGTGTAATTTGCTACCGATCATTGAGTTTGTTGGTCATTAGGGTTTGAAGTACCACTACACCAGTAAGGGTAATCTGTTCTATTCTCGGAGGAAATGATCCTAAACCTCGGGTACTAGGAGGGGATTAAGTTCCTTAGGGAAACAATGTAAATTCAGTGAACTCGGATTAATTTTCTGCTTTTATATTTTTTATTTTTACTTGTCTCTATTTTCTGAATATATTTCGAATATAAATTACTAACATTAGTTCTATATAATTAGCTTTATGAATTTTCTCAACTATTCATTGAAGATGCATATTACTGAGGAACAGTATAAATGAGAGGCCAAAAGTGTAATTTTAAATGTACAACATAAGTAATAAACAGTGGGAGATATTTTTCATTAAGTCATACCTGCACCTTGTATCCTTATTTTTTCTTTATTGCAACTTGCATATAACTGAATTTACTTAATACGAGTCGTAAATTCATTATTGTCGATAAGTATGTATGCGGTTGTAAGTATGAAGCATAATTTAAGTTACCACTTGTGGATAGTTCTGATATTTTTGACATTATACGATCATCACAATAAAACAAAACATATTTTTGTATATCTTTGACCGTGACGGAGCCAAAAATTTTACCGAGAACGGTCAAATTATAAAAAAGTGAACTCATGAAGACACTAGGGTGTCACTATATAATGAATTCATGAAGACGATAGGGGTGTCATAAAGAAAATGACCTGATTTCACTATGTAATTTTTTATATATGTGGCTCTGCCACTGATCTTCGGGTATACAATTGTAAAGATAGTTAAATCACACTGTTTATTATATACTAGTACTATTAAACAATACAATACGTGAATTGAGAGTGGTTATAATCGTCTTATTGCTCAATTGAAAATGATGTTTATCTAACAGTTAGGGTGTATATATGGATTGGGTTGGTTTAATTTTTATCAAAATCAAACCAAATTAACTATATCGGTTTGGATTGGTTTGGTTTTGTCGGGTGTTTTCGGGTTTTTTGTTACTTAAATATTATTTTAAATTTACTTTGTCAAATTTTTTATAAGTAAATATACGTTTAGTAAAAATATAAAAAATTGACAAATATATGATCTATTAAAATATTCTTATGAGAGAATTTTCTTAGTAACACATAATAGTTATTTTTTTAGTTGTGTGACAATAATTTATCGTTGATGTACACTTTCAAGGTAAACCGAATTTAGTAATTAAATATAAAAATCAATATGATACCTAAATAATAACAATCACTTCACATTCCAAAAAGATTTAATAGATCTTAACATAACATATGATATGAATATGGAAGAACAAAGAGATTGACGCATTTTATTAACACATAATAAGAAAGTGATCATACAACCTATTATTATTAATAAATATGATGCACTTCATATACTATTAAAGATTATATCCTGCAAGATATGTCAAATATTTTTAGACATTTTTTAAAGAAAATTCTATATAAAATCTTAAAAGTATATATAAGAATTATATATTTATATGTCGGTTTGGTTCAATTTTTTTACTCAATACTAAACCAAATCAAATCAAACTTAATCGAATTTTTTAATTAGTTTGATTTGACTTTTCAATTTGACGTGATTTTCTGATTTGATTTGTACACTCCTACTAGCCACCATTCCCTTTTAACCACTTGTTAGGTAAATGGGAGAGGAGAAATAACTCTATTTTTTGGAGAGAGAAAATTTTCGTATTTTTGGAATCCTGAACAACCTTAGACTATTTCATATGCTAGGTCCACTAAATGCTCTCTTTGCCTTTCTGAAGCACAGCTGCGGGCTACCCACAGAAAAGAGGGTCCACTGACTACATATTCCCACACCGAACATTCAGTAGTATGCTTTTCATTTTAAATGGCGCTCGGATAGACTAAGCGTCCAACTCGGGGGTGTGGGGTTGAGATTGCGCACAAGTTTTCTTAAACCCTAAACCGCTTCTGTAATCAGAAGATTTGTGAAAGGGGTGGTTTGTCCGGTGTTTTCCCCTTTAAAAAAAGAAACACCGATGCCTGTTGTGTCTATCTCAAAGTTGATTATATCTCCCTGGCAAGTTTGTAGGTAGTGCCATTGACATGAAAATTGTCTTGTGGTCACTTCATTCCTCGCTTGCCAAGCACCCCCATTTTTTTATTTTTAGTTGGCCCAATAAATTTGTTTACCTTGAAAATGGTAATTATAATTATATTGATTATTTGGTTCTGAAAATACGTGATCTATTTTAATCCTAGTTGTTTAGGCAGTAGATGCTAGGTGGGAAGTGAGAAAACGAAATAAGAGCGAAGGATAACGAGATTATGCAAACCGAGTCGAAATGGGCCTCGAGGTCGACCTCAAAAGCTTTTATAGAGGGTCGTCGAGAATGATATAGCAGTATTGAAGGCCTCGAAGATGGTCTATTTGTGATTAATAACGAGAAATAAATGAAGAACAACTAATCCACATAATAAATGAAAGGCAATAAATCAGTGAAACAATGGTAGAGAACGTTTTAGTTAGAGAGCAGAGAATGTTCTTGTATTGATCATCATGTGTCTTACAAAGTAACAAGGGTCCCCTTTATATATGAGGGAGAATCCCAACATAGTACATGTATAATTGCCATTGACATGAAAAATGTCTTGTAGTCACTTCACTCCTCGCTTGCCAAGCACCCCCATTTTTTTATTTTGGGTTGGCCCAACAAATTTGTTTACCTTGAAAATAGTAATTACAATTATATTTGATTGTGTAATTCTGAAAATACGTTTTCTATTTTAATACTAGTTGTTTTGGCAGAAGATGCTAGGTGGGAATTGAGAAAACGAAATAAGAGCGAAGGATAACGAGATTATGCAAATCGAGTCGGAATAGGCCTCGAGGTCGAGCTCAAAAACTTTTATAGAGGGCTGTCGAGAATGATATAGCAGTATTGAAGTCCTCGAAGATGGCCTATTTGTGATTAATAACGAGAAATAAATGAAGAACAACTAATGAAAGGCAATAAATCAGTGAAACAATGGTATAGAACGTTTTAGTTGGAGAGCAGAGAATGTTCTTGTATTGATTATCATGTGTCTTAAAAAGTGACAAGGGTCCCCTTTATATATGAGGGGGAATCCCAACATAGTACATGTGTAATTATTACAAAAGAGAGATTGCTGGTACAACCATTTAATGCCACGGTATGAGCATGTACTATTTTGCGCACTTGGTCAGCTTTAACCACGTGCCTTTTGGGAATTTTCCGCCTTTCCATAATGGTCTTCGATCTTCACTACTTTGGGGTCGAGAACCCTCGATGTGCCCCCTCGATGTCAAAACTTGAACCTTCGAGCCTTCTGAGTGCCGTAATGATCGTAAAATCTGGTTCTTCAATTTTAGTCGTATACAGATAGTCCCATGTTTCTTAGAGTGAAGTGATAAGAAACGGCCTTGACTTCTTGCCTCTTCGATATCCCTATTATGACGTCAGTCTCTTCACAGCATTAAATGATGTGACATAAAAAACTACGCAGAGGTTGCTGTCAACACAATTCTCGAGAAGCCCACAAATCGTTATTGGTTCGACCTTTCCGCTTCAAGCATGCCCAAAGGGCCTCTATAAATACTTCAATCACTTGCCTTTTCATAATTTTACATCTTCTTCAAACCTTAAAACTTTTACTAAGTGTTGTTCACTCTTATCTTCTATCTGTGTTTGCTTCTTCATCTTCTCTCTTCAAAACTCAATTATAACCATGGCAAAAAATTCCCAAACGGTACCACAAAGAAGGGAGTCGCTTCTTCTTCACGCACGTCTAAGGGTAAGTCAAAAACACCTCCTACCGTCGAGTAGTGAATCCCTGGTCCTTTCAACACCGCCTCCGATTTCACAATCGAAAAACCCCCTTCTACACCGGTCTGATGCGAGCCCATGTCCAGATACATAAGCGTAGTGACCGATACTGAGAGGGTGAAACTTGACTGCCGTTGGGGGGAGGCGGTCCAAGTAGAAATCCACACAACTGAAGAAAGTGTAATCACACATAAGGTTAGCTTTCTTAGCGTGTATACTTACCCTTTTACAGTAGGCCTCGTAGATTCTTCTTCTCCACAGATTGAGCCGGTGATTCTCGACTTTTGTCATCAGTACCGAGTGACAATCGGTTAGATCTATCCTTCTTTCTGGAGGATCGTATATATGATTCGACATATTTCCAACACGGTCGAGGGTATGGCGTTCACCCTCGATCACTTGATCAGACTATACAGCCCCTCGTCTCTTCCGAGGGGGTTTAATTAAATTGCACTGTTGATCCACCAATGTATTCTTTGCGTGCATCGACGAGGATAAAGATAGGGGGTGGATAAGCCGATTTGTCAGAGTTAGAACCTCGGACATCATCCCTGCTGATAGAATGCCATTCCCGGATGAATGGAATATGAAGCGTAAGTACCCCCATATTGATTATGTTTTACCACCTCTTTTTCTTCTACCGATCTGAATTCCCTTTCTTTTGACTGTGTATCCACCGTTTGGTTTCCCGGCGCGGTCCAGGACCTTTCGGGATGGATCAAACTTTTGGACTCCGCTTTTCCATACAACAAATGCGTCTGGCGCGAGTTGGCTAAAACACGGTGGCAAGATAAGAAACACGGTAAGCTCTCATAGTTGTCATTTTTTCCTTATTATTGGTAAGAATTTTCTAAGACGGTGAATTTAATACATCTTTCCTGTACAGGCCTTGGAGAAGGTGTGTCGATAAGGCCACCTCCTCCTGGTGAGGAAGAGGCTCTAAAAGCTGCTAAGGACAAGAAACAGAAGAAGGAGGCCTCGGCGGAATCCCCAAAATCCAAAAAAGCAAAGGCTCGGAAGCCCAGGACCGATGCTACGGTCCTAACCTCAACGGCCGGTGAGATCCTGTGTGCCGAGGAAGATAATGATAATACCTGCCCTTTGGTACAAAGGGCAAAGCAAAGTGCTGACTCTACAAAAATTGCAGGGCAAAAGACTACCGAGGCTGAGGTGGCCGGAGCGGGCCTGCCTTGTTCTGATGAGACCCTCGAGGAGGGTTGGGGTACAGTCCCCGATTTGTTTGTCGGACATGGCACAGTCCGTACTGATGAGCTCGAGGGGCCCATTTTTGATACTTCTCGGGGGCGAGAGGAGGCCTCGAAGGAGGCCGATGTTGCAGGTGGATTGCAGTCGGTCCCATCATTTTCCCCTGGGGAGATACAAGATGTCATGGACGGGAGTGCCCTCGATTTGGGAAATTTTTATGGAGAGGGCGATGCCTTCAAATATTATTTTGAAGGTGTTGAGGAGGAGGCCGATATCGATGCGCCAGTTGCACTCGAAGAGGCCGAGAGGCTTGAAAAGAAGGTAACCTTCTTTGATATAATATTCTATGCCTTGAATTTTTATTCTTCTTTTCTTACTTTCTTCTTTTGTGCTGCAGGTCAAGAGGCTGTATGACCAAGCCTTCTCTAAGATGCAATATAAGTTGACTCATCGTGGATAGGAGCTTGAGAAGATCATATCATACTCAGTTGAGCTTGAGGCTCTATGCGCCCGAAAAGAGGAGGAGTTGAGCAACCTCCGGGCAAGCTCAGAGAGGGCGCTCCAAGAGAGGGCCGATTTTATCGAGCAGGTACCCTGGCACTCAATATTTTTACCTTTTATCTCCATGCTCGGCGTTAATCAGCTTGTCTTCTGCATTTTTTAGATTAGGCATAAGGATGCCCTAGTGGGGCAGCTCCGAGGGGATATTGTGGCTAATGACGCCGAAATCCTTGAGCTGGTGATGCTGAATAATTCCGTGATTTCAGAGAGGGACACGCCTTGGGAGAAGCTATCCTCGACTCAAGACCTTCTTCGAGGTTCTCGGGAGGAGGCTGCTACATTTACTGCAGCCAAATCTGAGCCGATGAATTTGTCTCTTCATACAGAAGGGATGTTGCTGCCGCGAATGATCGGGCCAGGGAGGTATCCGAGAAGGCCGAGCTAAAGCAGTTGCTTATGCCCGCTTGCAAGACAAGAGGCAAGCCTTCGAGGAAGTGAGTGCTAAGGGTGTCGATCTCTGCCGAGATCGATTAAGCCAGGGCCTTGGAGGAATAATTGGTAATGCCAACTACATCAGACGAGGGCTCTGAAAGCAGCTCGAGAAGCAGTGAAGGTGAATAGTAGATTCACCTACTGTTTTGCCTTTTTCCTTTTTTGTATATGGGACCCTCAGGGGAAACTTTTGTAGAAATACCCTTGTAAATGCATTTTTGAAATAAAATATCTCTTTGTTATACACCTCCCAAACTTTGCCCTGTAATGCTTTACGCAAAAGTCGTCTTTCAAGCTTCGATTTTAGCCCTTCGGAGCCCGTACTTGTAATATTAGATCCCTTCGAGATCGGATACCTTCTCGAGGCTAGGTCGGCATGGGAGTTTTGATCCCTCGAACGTTGTGTGACAGAGTCATTTATGTGACATGACCGTGAAGTGACCGCGGTAACCCCACCGGTACACTTCCCCAAAAGTTATGACAACTTAGTCAGAATTAATTGGCTTTCAAACTAGTTGAATAGTCGCCGCTTGTTCTCTATATATATATACTTGCTTCCTCTTTATTTTAAGTCTTGCAACTTTGCAAAACTAGCTTTCTTTTCAACGTTCTCCTCCTTTTCTCATCTTGCGAAACTGTTTTCATTTCTTCTTCTTTACCTTTGCTTGAGTAGTTATAGCTGTAGTGCCCGAATCCGTTCACCAAGAAGAGGGAAATTTTACCTCTGCTCCTAGCCTGCCTGGTGGTACGCCGCCGGTGTACGGTGAGTTGACCTCTAGCTGTTTTGCTCCAAGAAAGACTTTGCACTAGAGAAACCCTTCGATGCTCCGGACTATCGAGAGCACGCTTCGAGGTTTATTCGATTAATCGAGGAGAGTCACCTCGAGGTCGTGAGGAGAGATTTCGGATGGGGAGAAAACGTGATGTTGCAGATACCTTCCCGAGAAGAGAATACTATGACCCATGTAGAGGGATTCTTGATTGTGTATACGTACCCATTTACACTAGGCCCCCTCGAGCGACTTGTGCTTGAATTCTGCAAAAGATACCGAGTCACCCTGGCTCAGATTCATCCGTCCTTTTGGCAACTAGTGCTGATGATGAGGTACTTTACCGAAAAGGCTGAGCTCGAGTTTAACCTTATCCACCTTATTAGATTATATCGGCCTCAGCATTGTCGAGGCCTGATTGCGCTACGACGCCGGTCCACCAAGCCTTTCATCACCAATGATTACGAGGACCGAAATGAAGGATGGATGAGTCGATTTGTCCGAGTGAGGACCATCGATATCATTCCTGCGGAGTTCCTTCCATTTCCCAAAAAATGGAACTTCAAACGCAAGTACCATGTCGTACCTTAGTGTCCTTTACTCTTATCGATTTATAAGAGTGTTTCTTTTTCTCTTTCTCAGCGGTTCCATGGATGCCGGAGGAGATCCCCGATCTTGCTGACTGGACTCGGAGGCTGGAAGCTTAGTCAACATATGACGAATGCAAGTGGCGAGATCTGTCGAAGGGAAGATGGGAAGCAAAGCACCACAGTATGAGCCGTGTGGTTGCCTTTTGAGTAACGCTTTCTTTTATTGTGTACTAACTCTTCCACCGCAGGTGTTGGTGGATTCTCCAAGGTGAGACCATGTCCCTTAGAGGAGAGGGAAAGCCCGTCGGCTTCAGAACCTAGGGAGGACAATAAGTGAAAAAGATCCTCTACGGATGAGGACATTCTAAATGAGGCGAGGCCTTCCCGGAGAAACAAAGGAGATGGCATCGCTGAGGAGGACTTTATATACGTCGGTTATTCTATGGACATCAATTCTCCTCGGGAGGATGATTCTTCGTCTACGACTCAAGCCAGGGGCCCTCCCAAGGTTGCTGACTCTGTTAGGCCTGAGACCTCTAATTTCAAGGGAGAGGTTTCTTGAGAGAGAAAGAGAAAGAGTCCTCCACCATCGTCTGCATCTTCCTTCGAAGGTACTTCGAGGGACGTTCGGGGTCGCGGACCGCTCGAACCAAGTAGGGTCTCGAGTGATCATGCCCATGCCGGGAGTTATTCACCTGGGGCCGATGGGGACAGGCCAGTAGACACACGCTCTACTTTTGAGGAGGCTCAGCAGCTCCGTTCTGAGGTGAGTTTCGGTTGGCTTTGTTGGTTTTTCAGTTTTGTATTTTCATTTTTTGAATTGACGCTTCTTTTTCATAGGCTGTTGACGAGTTCAAGTCCAATATGCTCCATTGCGAGGCCAAGTTACGGGAAACCTTGGGCAAGGAGAAATCTCTTAGGCTTCTTTGTAATGAGAAGACAAAAGAATTCATATGCCTTGATCGCAGGTGAATCGAAGCCGAGATTACGAAGGCAATCTCGAGCAACAGGTAATCCTTATTTTGAGGGAGTATGTGCTTCCTTTCTTGACTTCAAGACTTAATGTCTTGGTGTTTCAGTTGCAGAGAAAGACAGAAGCATTGGAGCACCTTTGGGGTGAAGTCGGGTAGGTTAATTCTGAATGAAATGTGTTGAAGGCGCTATAGGCGTTCATGCAGCGGCCCAAAGGAATAATTTGGCCAAGGCTGCTGCCCTCGAGATACAACTTTGTAATTCCCGAGAAGATAGCTCATTTCAGACGAGAAGGATTTCCAAGCTCGAGACTGATCTTTAAATATGAAGGCCGAGGTCGTGGATGAAGTTGAAGAAGTTCGAGCAAAGGCCGATAAGAAAGTGGCCGTTTATTTGAAAGATGCTGATGATGCTTGGGCTGAGCTGAGGGGAGATTTTGACGGAGAGAGGAGGGGCAATGAGTATGCCCGATGTAGGTCTCGGATGGAGACTCTCGAAGAGATTCATGCTAGGGGCTTTGATCTCTCGGAAGAGATAAAGCAGGGCAACGCGGATGAGATCGACTCCAAGTTTTTCCTTTCTTCCGGTGCCGATGCTGATATTTGAAGGCTTTCGAGGGAGCTGGTCCCTAGGGCAGACTAGGTTTTCCTTCCTTGTTCTTTGTAAAGACTCATGTGGGAGCATTGTAAATGCATATTTGTAACACACATATATATAAATGCATATTTGTAATATACATACATATATATATATATATGAAAGATTCTTTGTTTTTTCTGATTTGCTTATCGATAACTAGCCCGATGAATTGGACTTCGAGATGAAACCCTCGGGGTTATAAATTGGCCCTGATGCTTTATAGGTTGTCCCTTGGGCTCTTACACATTGGTTCGGTATGACCTTTAATGTGGATGGAGACTCGGGCTCTTACGCATTTGGCCCTTAGGCGCTTTTTAACTGTTTCGGGATCAGTCTCCGAGTCGGGTTTCGACTCAAGCTCATCAACCCTCAGGTTTTTTGAATTGGCCCTGAGGCTTTTTAGGTTGGCGCTTAGGCTCTTACACATTTGGCCTTTAGGCACTTTAGTTAACCGTTTCGGGCTCAGTCTCCAAGTTGGGTTTCGACTCGAGCTCATCGACCCTCAGGTTTTTTGAATCGGCCCTGAGGCTTTTTCGGCTAGCGACTTGGGCTCTTACGCATTGGGTCGGTATGACCTTTAATGTGGTTGGCGACTCAGGCTCTTACATTGGGTCGGTACGACCTTTAATGTCGCTGGAGACTCAAGCTGTTACACATTAGGTCGATACGACCTTTAATGTGGCTGGCGACTCAGGCTCTTACGCATTGGGTCGGTACGACCTTTAATGTGGCTGGTGACTCAGGATCTTATGCATTGGTTCGGTACGACCTTTAACCGGTTCTTTTCAAAAAAAATTTGAAGTAATTGGAGTCCTGTGATTTTATGGAAACAGTCGGACGTCTCCGAGTTGCGTTAGTTTGGCCGGAGCCATATGACTGTGGTTATTGATTTGGCCGCAGCCTTTTAGTCCCCGAGTGAGATAGACTCGGTGTCTATATTGAGGGTATGCCTTTTTAGGGGTCTTACAAGTTTGAATATATAGCCTTGACTTTGATATCGGGATTATGCCTTTTTAAGGTCTTACAAATTTGTACATGCCTTTCTTGAGGTCTTATAGTTTTGATGTTGCCTCGTGGAGGGATTACATTGGTGCCTTATAGAGGGCTTATGAGTTCGAAGTTGTCAGCCCTGAGGTATTATGGATTCGAGTTTCTGGTAACTCGATGAGGTGACTGTCAAGGACAGTCCCCGAGTCGAGTTTATGCCATTTTTAAGGTCTTACAATTTCAATGTTGCCTCGTTGAGGGCTTAGATTGTTGATATTGCCTCATGGAGAGCTTATACTGTTGATATTGCCTCATGGAGGGCTTACATTGTTGACAATGCCTCCTGGAGGGCTTACGAACTTGAAGTTGCCAGCCCTGAGGTCTTATTGCTTCGATTTTTTGGTGACTCGATGGGGTGACTGCCGAGGACAGTCCCCGAGCGTTTGGAGAATTTTTGGCCCTGGGGCCGTTCCTTGTGAAAATAGAAAACTTCTTTGACGCACGAAGTGTTTTGATGATAAAAGATTTTTCTCCGATTACTTGGTACAAGTACACATTTTTCACCATCGAGGGTTCGATTATTCTATGTGGACACGGTTCATTCGACCTTTTGGTCCTATAAATTATTCTCTTGTCGAGACCCTCTTTTTCATGTTTTAGTGATCTCCCTATGGGATGCCCCTCAGTATTTGAGGTTGATCGAAGAGAAACCTTGAATACTTGGTGAGTTCTCCTTAGGTAGCATATGGGTTTTTCCTCGTTAAAAACCTCGTCGGTAAAACCCATTTGGGATAAAATCCGACGTGAGGCAAAAAGAGCGCAACACATTCTTTAAAACCTAAGGCCTTCGAGCTGCAGGGTGCTATGATTCTTTTCAATCGAACACCTGCACATAGGTTAGTGTAAAAAATGAAGGAAAGAGGGAGAGGATTGTACCTTAACTGTGGTACAATTACTCATTCCGAGGATGCGACACGGTCCTTTGATCGTTCATCGAGGATGCAATTTGTGATTGCTACTTGGCTACTTGCTTGTTTTTTGGCTCCTTCGATGTAGAAGGTGTCGGCGTCGGTGCCACATCGTGTACTGCGAACATTTATTTTGTTGTGTGTTGTTCCTCGTATACTATTTTTATTCCATCCTTCGTAGGGAACTTCATCATTTGATAAAGGGTTGATGGCACCGCCCTCATACTGTGAATCCATGGCCTTCCGAGCAATGCGTTGTATCTCATGTCACCTTCAATGACATGAAACAGGGTGTTTTGAATTGTACCGTCCATGCTGATTGAGAGGATGATTTCCCTTTTTGTTGTTTCTCTTGCCATGTTGAATCCGTTGAGGACACGGGAGGCGGGCACAACCTGGTCGAGCAACCCGAGTTGCTCTACCACACTCGACCTAATTATATTGGCTGAGCTACCAGGATCCACGAGCACACATTTAACTTGAAATTTATTCAAAAGAAAAGAAATTACCAGTGCATCATTATGAGGTTGAGACAAGGTCTCGATGTCCTCTTCGCTAAATGAAAGGCATCTTCAGGTGTGTAGCTCCGAGTTCGCTTTTTCCTGGTGATGGATACTTTTGTTCGTTTAAAAATGGGTCCCTGGGGGACGTCCACTCCTTCAATAATCATATGGATGACGTGTTGTGGTTCTTCTATTTCATTTTTCCTATTTTCCTCTCTTTCCCGGAATTGGTTTTTGGCTCGGTCACTAAGGAACTCTCAAATGTGCCCTTTGCTAATCAGTCGGGCCACCTCTTCTCAGAGCTGTCTGCAGTCCTCGGTTCTATGGCCGTGCGTACCGTGAAATTCGCATATCAGGTTAGGGTTCCTTTGCGAAGGATCTGATAGTACTGGTCTTGGCCATATGGTGTCTTTGATTTTACCTATCACCGATACTATATCTAAAACATCAATGTTGAAATTGTACTCAGATAGATGGGGTGCCTCTATTTGCCCTGTGTGCCTGTCGAACCCTGCTTTGTTTATGAGTCCCCGAGGATTTTGGCCTCGGTCCATCCTTTGATCACTTCGAGGTACGTTACGCCTTGGGATATTTCTCTAATTCTCTATGTACGGTTGATACCTCTCTTTGTTTGGCCTTGGCTCTCTTTCTGGAAGCCTCGATTCTTTTGCTAAGACTCTGCTAGGATACACCGAGCCCGAGGGGGCTTCCAATTGGTCGTCCTCGACCCTAATTTTTGATTGATACATGCTGTGTACATCCGCCCAAACTACGGCAGGTATTCGATTAAGTTTTGCTTCAGCTTTTTTGAAGCTATCGAGCTTCGTCCATTCAAGCCTTGAGTGAAGTCTTGCACAGCCCACTCGTCGGAGACTGGTGCTAGTTCCATTCGTTCCAGTTGGAAGCGGGATACGAACTCCCTCAACATCTTGTTCTCTCTTTGTTTGATTTTGAAGACATCATATTTCCTTGAAGCGACCTTGATGGCACCAGCATGTGCCTTCACAAAGGAGTCCGCCATCATGGCAAATGAATCTATCGAGTTAAGGGGCAGGTTATGATACCACATCATGGCCCCTTTGATTAGTGTTTCTCCGAATTTTTTCAACAGGATGGATTCTCGTCATCTCTTAGGTCGTTCCCTTTCACAGCACAAATGCAGCCAGTAATGTGCTCATTGGGGTCCGAGGTCCCGTTGTACTTCGGGAGGTCAGGCATTCTGATTTCTTCGGATGGGCTTCGGAGCCGCACTTGATGGGAATGGATTTTGTATGAACTTATTCGAATCTACACCCTTGAGAATCGGCGGTGCGCTCGGGATCTGATCGACCCTCGAGTTATAGGTCTCCACCTTTTTGTCGTTGGCTTCTATCTTCTTTTCGCCTGATTCAATCCTCTTTGTGAGGTACTCGAGCATCTTATAATAGCGGGGTCGGCCGCTGACCCGTTGTTGCTCGACCTCTCCGGTGCATGTTCACCTTGAGGAGCCGTTTCTGATGGCGTTGTGCTTGGAGTTTTTTGATGGCTTTGTAGCTGAGAAATAGCCACTTGTTGTGCTTGCAACATCTCAAAAATGACGTGAAGTCTAACTTCTCTTTCCCTTTGAGAAGGGGCCCTCTGTGCTTCATGTTGGTCTCCCTCATGCACACTTCCGTCTGTAAGAAATTTTATATCGACATGTTAACCGTTGCGTGAGCCTTCATCAACGGGGATTTGTATCGATGCCCCTTCAGGGTTTTGCGGTGGTATACTGGTGCCTAAAGCAGCTGCACCGTTCTCTCCATGATCCTCAGGGTCGTTGTTTTCATGTTTTTGCCCTGAAATTGAAGATTCTTGGACAAGAAAAAGTTTAAAGAATAACTTGTGTTTTCAGGAAACCAGCACTAAAACAATCACTATTATTTTTAGTCCCACGGTGGGAGCCAAACTGTTTACCTTGAAAATGGTAATTACAATTATATTTTATTATGTGGTTCTAAAAATATGTGATCTATTTTAATACTAGTTGTTTAGGTAGTAAATGCTAGGTGGGAAGTGAGAAAACGAAATAAGAGCGAAGGATAACGAGATTATGCAAACCAAGCAGTGGAGAGACGGGGTCTCGAGTTTGGTCGAAATAAGCCTCGAGGTCGAGCTCAAAAACTTTTATAGAGGGCCGTCGAGAATTATATAGCAGTATTTAAGGCCTCGAAGATGGCCTATTTGTGATTAATAACGAGAAATAAATGAAGAACAACTAATGAACACAATAAATGAAAGGCAATAAATCAGTGGAACAATGGTAGAGAACGTTTTAGTTAGAGAGCAGAGAATGTTCTTGTTCTTGTATTGAATATCATGTGTCTTACAAAGTGACAAGGGTCCCCTTTATATATGAGGGGGAATACCAACATAGTACATGTGTAATTATTACAAAAGGGAGATGGCTGATACAACCATTTATTGCCATGTTACAGGCCTGTACTATTTTGCGCACTTGGCCAGCTTTAACCACGTGCCTTTTGGGAATCTCCCGCCTTTTCATAATGGTCTTCGATCTTCACTGCTTCGGGGTCGAGAACCCTCGATGTGCCCCCTTGATGCCAAAACTTGAACCTTCGAGCCTTCTGAGTGTCGTAATGATCGTAAAATCGGGTTCTCCGATTTTAGCCGTACACAAAATTGTTTTTGGAGAATAATTATTTTCCATAAAGTTATTTTCTTTCAAAATATTTTTTGGTTCGTGAATGAAAAATATTTAATATCTCTAGTGTGTAGATATAGTCAATTTCTAGCATTTAGAAAGCATTGCTATCATCTCAAGATAAAAATAATAGGAAACGAAGATCATCTATTGCCTTTGGAAGGGCAGACTCATAATAAGAATTTACATTAAGAGATGGACAGTTCTAGGTAATAAAAATTTAGGATCAAATGATACAAGTGACGGAATGATGCCACGCACCCAAAATTGGAACAAGAATTCCTTGAAATTACTAATAACTCTCATTTTTTTCCCTTTCCAAAAGCCGATCAGAAAGAACTTCATTTTATCGTTAAGTGCATTATAAACAGACTAGTCGCTGATGACATTTGGGATGACTCAAAATATCTTGAGTTTAATTTGAGGCTTCCCCTCCCTCTTGAAGCTCTGCTAAAACAATAAGAAAACTATTCAATTTCTGCTTTATTGATGGATGCATTAACTAGAAGTCTAGGCCTGTGTTTACCCTAAAATTTGGATAACATTCAAATTTATATTGTAATTTTAAGGATATATGATTTCACTCAATACCAATTGATAAATAATAAAATAAATGACAGAATTAAACTAGAAATAAATCAAACCGATGTGCGAACAGAACTTCACCCTCGAATTAAGGTACCCTCGAGGTGATAACAATATGAGAACGATTGAGATAAAATAGCCTGATGAAAAGTAACAAGCAAGAAATAAAGAATTGTATAGATTTTTCTCAGTGAATCATGATATTTACAAATGATTGGAACTCCTCTTTATATAGTAGAGGAATCCTAATTATGGTATATCTCTAATTACAAAAGGAAATCGTATAAACAGATAATTCACCGCTTCTGATTTGATCCGTTCCGAGATTCACGTCACGATCCTCGACCAATCATGGATATCTCGCTCTTTCTATTACTAAACTATCCCCGATCTTACTCGAAGTCTATCTCCCCTGGCTTCCATTGATACCGACCTCGATCTCGGAAGAGACTTCGATCTCGAACTCAGTGCTTCTACTCTTCGATGCAACGTCTTAGCCTCGACTAAATAGAGAAATCGGGCAGCCCCGATTTCTACCGTATACAGATAGTCCCCTCGTTTCTTGGAATATAATGATAAGAAACGAACTGAGACTTCAATTTTTCTCTGACCTCGATAGAGAATGATGTCACCCTCGTGATGTAAGCAATGGAAGTGACTGAAACGTCCCTCGGTGCAGTTCCCCAAACCATTAATGAGCTTCAATTGGTGGTCGACCACTAGTATCGTTGAACCGTCACCATAAATCCATAAATAGGGCTTCCTTTCGTTGAATCAAACTTTACTTTCATCTTCATCTGTACTTCTAAGTACTCATCTCTCTCAAGCTCTTCTCTTTTATTACTCCTTAAGTCATCACCGCTAGTTTCGAACCACCAAACCTTACTACTTTCCTCTTTCTTCAACCCATATAATGGCGAAAATATCCAAAAATGTTCCACAAAAGGAAAAAGCTTCCTCTTCTTCTTCACGGCCGGCCGGTGATAAAACGCCTGTGGAACCGCTTCCTGAGGAGTGTGTTCCGGGCCCGTGCATTCTTAAATCTAACTTTAAAACCGAGAAACCTCCATCGGTCCCTGGTCGATGTGAACACGTATTGAGATATATCTGCTCGATAACCGTGGGATATCTCGAGAATATCAAAAGATATTGCAACTGGGGGGACAAAGTGATAGAGATCCCATCCCCTGAGGAGAGCATCACTACCCACGTGAAAGGGTTTCTAAGTGTTTACACTTATCCTTTCACGTTGGGCCCCCTCAATCTAGTCATTATTGGCTTCTTCCGTAAATATCAGGTGACTTTGGGCCAGATACACCCTTCCTTTTGGCGTATAGTGCTCATGCTCCGGTTCTTTACCAACAAAGCTGGGGGGGCTGTTGTTCACCCTTGACCACCTTATCCGAATATACAGCCCTCATATCTTTTGGGGATTAATCAAGCTACAACGTCGGGCAACCAAGATTCTATTCTCGAGCATCGACGAGGACAAAGACCGAGGGTGGATGGGTCGGTTTGTTTGGGTGAGGACCTGTGATCTCATCCCGAAAGAGAAAATTCCATTTCCTGAGAAATGAAACTCGAAGCGTAAGTAGCACTCTATTTGTTGGTCTTCATGTTATATTTCATTTTCTGCTTCATTAATAACTTCTTTCGTCGTGCAGCGGTCTCTTGGATGCCCCGAGCAGTCCCTGACCTCGACAACTGGGTACGAAGGCTGGCTTCGACTTCTTCCTACGCTGAGCGTTGTTGCCGTGAATTGGCAAAAGGCTAATGAGAAGCAAAGAACCATGGTAAGTTTCTGTTTCCTCATTTCTGAGGCATTGGTTGTACTTCTTTTTACTTACTTATTCTTTTCTCATGCAGGCCTAAATAAAGATGCAGCCATGAGGCCTCCGAATAGCGAGGAAGAGGGTATGGCCCCGGCTTCGAAACCGGGGAAGGACAATAAGAGGAAGGGGACCTCGACCTCTGAGGGGGCAAACCCAGAAAGAGAGCATCTCAGAAACCCAAGGGGAATGTTATCCCTCTAACTTTGGAGTCAGTCCAAAGGTTAAGAGAAGAAGAAGAAGAATATGATGATGAAAATGATGGCGGTGACTCAACGCTGGTGGCCCGAGTGAGGAACACCGTCGAGGCTACCAAGGCCGCTAAACCGACGGCGGTTGACGAGGCCCTACCTCGGGCTGATAAAGTTTTGGGAAAAGTCCCTCGAATCAGCTGAGGTCGAGGTTGTCCCACTTCAAGCGACGAACATACCAGAGGGGGCTGGTGTCGAGAACCGTAGAGCTGAATAGATCCCCCCGAGTGATTCGCTTGGGGCAGTGACAGCAGTTCATTCACCATCTTTACCTGCCTTTTCTGAAGAGTCCATAAGGGATGCACGAGCCATAAGGACTCCTGAAATAGGTGGAATCCCCGGTGAGGAGGATCCTTTTCGGGATTGCTTTACTGGCGTCGATGATGCCTCCAATTTCAACGATGCATCTAACCTCTTCGAAGAGGCCCAACATCTTTTAAGTCTGGTAAGTATTAATTTCGTTAATGTAGTTTTATTTCATTTTTCATTTTTCATTTTTCATTTTCCCTGTCTAACTCCTATGTTTTCTTATACAGGCGTTCTCTAAGTCCCAGGCCAACTTAAGCCAATGTGAGCCCGATCTCCAAAGGCTTTCAGAGGAGAGGAATTCTCTCAAACTTCTTTGTGGGCAGAAGGATGAGGAGATCAAGGACCTCTGAGCTGATTTGTCCAGAGCCTGTAAGGTGGAAACCGAGTTGAATGAGCAGGTAACAATTCTCTTGAAAAATTACATGCTCGATTCAAGGGCGAAAGTTAATATTTCAATCCCACAATTGCAGCAAAATATCAAGAGGATCGAACTATTCCGTAAGGAGGTCGGTCAAGCAAAAGCTGACTGCTACAAGTGGAATGAAGGCTTGGACCGCCTTGCTGTTGAGAAGGAAACTGCCTTGGCTCAGCTGTCATCGGTCGAAGTCCAACATTGAAGTGCAAAGGACAAGTACTCGGTTCAGGCTAAGAGGGTCAAGAAGCTTGAAGCTAAACTCGCAAAGGCCCAAGCTGAGGCCGAAAAAGCAAAGGCTGAGGCCGATAAGTCGGTGGACATATATCTAGTTGATGCCAAGGCTGCTCAAGCACAACTGAGGGAGGATGCCGATCGAACACAATGGACTGTCTAGCTAATAAAATACCAATCTTGGAGAGAGATCTTCGAGGAGATTCATGCCCGAGGTTTTGACCTTTCTGAGGAGATAGCTCAGGCAAAGGTATGAAGTCGATGCCAGGCTACTGGCCTCTTCCGACGACGATGATGACGATGAAGGTAGCAAGAGCGGGTCCGATAATGGTGGGGGCCGAGGAGGAAGGTGCCCCCGAGGAGGGAGTCACCCCCGAGCATAATTAGGGCACTTTTATTTTTCTTTTCTTTTGTGTAGGACCCCGGTCGGTCATTTGTAAATACCTTTGTTCAAATATATATAAGAATATTTCTTTTTTTGAATTCCTTCTCAATTTTTGTCTTGTGATAATTTCAAATCTTCTTTGTGCCGTGTAAGATTTTGATATAATTTATGCCTTATGAATAATATGTTTAAGACTTCGATTTTGGGCAACTTGTCCGAAACCAAACTAATACTGTCTTTGTAGTTGAGCGAGTTCTTGCTCGAACTCGAAGTAATAGAACCCTTAGGATTTAATTGAGTGAGAATGGATTCTCGAACTGTAGTTGAGTGAGTTCTTTCTCGAACTCGAAGTAGTAAAACCTTTAGGTTTGAATTGAGTGAGAATGGATTTTCTAACTCAAAAATATAATGGCCCTTAGGCTCTTGAATCGGGCCGATATGGCCTCAGAAGAATAGTCTTTTCCCGTTTTCGGATTAAATTTTTTTTTAACATATAGGAACTTGATGCCTTAGCACAAAGTAAGTTTGTACTCGTTGGATTTTTTCAGGATTTAACATTATCGAAAAAAATTTCTTTTTATGCCTTAGCACAAATTTGTATTTAAACAGTTCGATACCTCTTAAGATTTTTTGAGGGCTGATAGTATCGAAGCCCTTTGATCCCTTTGCCAAGGGTAGCCTTTTTCAACCGGTTTTCAAAAGAATTCAAAGGCCTGTTTTTATTGCAGAATTCGGACGTCTCCGAGCCGCGTTAGTTTGGCATTAGCCTTTAGGTATGCCTTTTGGGCTTATTTTCCCAATAATACTTTGAACTTGTTCAAAGTGTTAGTCCCTGAATAGGGTGGCCTTGGCCTATAAAATCGAGGATTGCCTCTTTGAGGTCTTATGGTCTCGAAGTTTGATAGCTCGAACATGTTAAGTTTTTACGGCAGTCCCCGAGTATGGGGTTGATTGTTCGAAGTGTAGTTGCTTGTCCCTTGGGCTAGTTTTCACAAGAAATCATAAGTATGGAACTTTTAAAGTAGAAATTTCATTAAGGCACAGGACACCTGGTAAGGAGAAGTACTTCTTTCAGTACTTCATACATGCGCACTTGATTTTCCATTAGGACTCGAGTAATCTAAACGGACATGGTTCATTCGACCGTTTGGTCCTTTACAAAGTTTTCTTATTGAGACCCTGTTGACATGAAGTATTTTCCTTGAAAATATAACATCTGAAGATGATACCCCCAGTATTCGAGGTTGATTGTAAAGAAACCTCAGATACTCTAACTTAGCACGAACATTGGTTTCTTCATTAAAAACCTTGCCGGAAAAAACATTGGGATAAAAATCGGTCGACGGGAAAAAGAGTGCAACACGTGCTTTAAGATCCAATGTCTTCTTACCATAAATTAATTCCAACAAACACCACAATGAGGTCTCTGGCGTGACTACGGCTCTGGCGACAGGAAAGGCAATTTCTGATTATTGTGATCGCTGCCATGGAAAATCTGGCCGGTGTCCAGCCATCTTTGTCGGCTGGTCAGCCCCCCTCAACCATCTCATAACCTCCCACGACAACAAACACCAATTCCCAGCCCTTAGATTACTCAAAAATACTTAAACCTACTACATTAAACACTGCCATGCACACATCGAGTTCAACTCCAAAAACAGTCGAGCCAATCCCAATGAAACCAGTTGAATATCTTCATGGACAACGTTTAATCAGATGGACGGAAGAAGAAGTGGATAGAATGAATATAATTGAGGGCCTTCAATTTGCAATACTTGGAAAGTTTTCGTATGGTTGGCCAGATTTACAGGAGATTCATCAAATTCTTCCAGCGTAATGTGGTATAAAAGGTGAGTGTAATATTGGTTTGTTAAGATATCGTCATGTGTTGATTAGACTAACTCAACTGGAGGACTACACTAATCTTACGTCAAAGGGTGCATATTATTTGAAAGCTAAGGATGGTTATGAATATCAAATGCGACCTTTGATATATGATTCTAAGTTTAAGATAGGTGAAGAAACTCCTAAGGTGATGGCATGGATATCTTTCCCAAATTTACTACCTAAATTTTTTGTTAAGGAATTCTTGTTATCATTAGCATCAGCTGTAGGGATTCCTTTGCACTTAGGCATGGCCGCTGTGAACAAAACAAGACCAAACTATGCAAGAGTTAAGGTGCAAACTGACTTATTGGAAGAGCTGCCTAAACGTGTAACGATGGACATTGAAGATGAGGTTACTGGCAAGGTTAGAACTGAGTGGGTTGAGGTGCAATATGATTACATTCCAAAGTATTGTAAGGAGTGTAAACTTCAAGGTCATAATGAAGAAAGTTGCTGGAGAATTATATGTGGATTATGACAAGGAGACACAAGATAATGCTGCCAAGGGTGATACATAGAAGAATGCAAAGAATCCAAGTATAATTTTGTCGAGTGGAAAGGTGGTTGGGAATACAGGGGCAAAATGGAAAGAGGTTAGAGATAATCGTGTTAGAAATAATGCAAAGCAAACTACTGGAAAATAAATTGTTGCAGTTGGAGATGGTAATGCTAAACAAGGTCAAGGTACTGTGAGGAATGATGCAAAACATGCAAAGGTTCTACCCCAAATTGGAAAAGAAATTGTTCCAGTTGACTTTGGTAAGGTGCAGAAAGGTCATACTAATGCAGGGAAGGAGATTGCTCCTGCTGTTATGGCTCCCAACACTCAACAAATACAAACTACTAATCAGTTTTCAGCTTTGGAGAATGAGAAAAGTGAGGCAGATGAGGATAATCAGTTAGCATTAGTGAATGTTAACAATGTGCAAATTTCAAATAGTACTCCTCAGAAAATTGGGAAAACACTAAATACAGCAGCACCTAATTTTACTCCTAAGTCAAAAGAAAAGGCAACTAAGGAGGTGAATGCTACAATGGAAGATAAACAAGCAGAAGAGAAAGGTCAGGACAAGGTGAATGAAACCACATCTCAATGGGTGAATAGGTATTTGCAGCCAATAATGTTACTACAAACCAATCTTGTCAAGAAGTGCCATCTCAGGCAACTGAATCTGAAGAAATAGCTAAGCAGGAATTATTAAAGAAAAAAATAAATTGGACTGGTGGGAGGTTATGGTGTGATCAGATAGAGGAGGATTCAGATGAAGGAGATTTATCTGAAGGATATGAGGAGGAAGATAATGAAACAATAGGAACTGATGATGAGCCACAAGGTGAAGAGATCAGTGTTAATGATAAGAACAACAAAGGTAAGGTGCAGACTGTGGAGATGACAACAAAGCAAATTGGTGCAATAGTTAAGGTTGGAGGTTCAAGTTCTAACATTCAAAAGCCAGTCATTAGCCCCCAAATCAATCAATAATCCTGTTGTTGAATCAAATAATACAGAACAAATTGATCCTAGTGATTCTGGTGGGGGAGATAATCAGCAAAGTGCAGCTAAGGTAGATGAAAAATCAGTGACTGATAGATTGGAGATAATAAAAAATACTGAAGGAATATCAACTACAAAGAAGGTGGAACAAATTAGTAAGGTAACTGCAGAAAAACTATGATCACTAAGCCAATTAATAATCAGATTTTTGCACCAGACCAACAGAAAGACATGGAAGAGGATGCAGTAGGAAAAGGGAGAGATTTGGATGAAGAATTTACATGTCAAAATTTCAATAATGTTGCTAGACAAGGAGATTTATCTCCTAGGATCGTGGAGAAGGGTAAGTCTGCTGGTAGAGGCAGAAAAAAGCAAGGGAGGGAGGTTCCTAGTATGCCAACTGGGTCAAAACAAGGAGGACTGTTTCTAAATCCATAAATTAAAGATGAATGTTTTAATATGGAATATTAGATGAGTCAATACACAAGGATCCTTTGAAAGGCTAATAACAATGCATAGAAAAGATCATTTTGAATTTATTGGAATAATGGAACCAATACAACAATCAAAAAGCTGGATAAATACAGGAGGCAGATAGATTTTGAACAAGCATTTGTGAACTGTTCTAATAAGATATGGGCATTTATAGATGGGAAATATGATGAGTGGAGATTAATACAGTACAACAGCTAACTATGAGGCTTTTTGATACAGAGGGGCAGAATGAAAGCATGCTAACATTGGTGTATGCTAAGTGTGATCATATTGAGAGAATTGAGTTATGGGATTCTCTATACTATCTAGCTCGAGATATGAGTATACCATGGATGGTAGGGGGACTTCAATGTTATTTGGGATGAGGAAGAGAAATTTGGAGGGCTGCCAGTGTCTATTAATGAAGTAGATGATTTCAGGCATTATATGAATACTTGCAACCTTTCAAATCTTGGATTCAAAGGAAGTATATATACTTGGTGGAATGGACGTGCAGAAGAGGATTGTATCTTCAAGAGGTTGGATAGAGTTTTTGCAAACTGTGAACTTCAGCAATTATGGCCTAGATTAGAAGTAACTCATTTGTCCAAAATTGGTTCAGATCATTGTCCATTGTTGATCAACAATAATCCAAATTTTGTTCCAATAAAGAAGAGCTTCAGATTTCTCAAGTTTTGGATTCAGCATGAGTCACTTAAAACAGTGGTGAAGGGGAATTGGCAAGCAGATTTTCATGCAAATCCATTCTATCTATTCAATCACAAGCTCAAGAGATTGAAGAATGCTTTATCTATATGGAGTAAGGCAACCTTTGGAGACATATTTCAGAAGATAGACAACCTAGAGGAAGTGGTTAAAGTGCATGAAGCACAGTTTGAGTTATACCCTACACTACAAAATATAGAGAGACTTCATAAGGTGCAGGAAAAACTGTTTCAACATTTGTCTTTGGAAGAACAATTCTGCAAACAGAAATCTAGGATGAAATGGTTCAATGATGGAGATACAAATATGAAATTCTTTCATGCACATGTAAATTGAAAGAGAAATAGATTGCAACTAAGGAGAATAAAAAATAATGTAGGTGACTGGATTGAGGATAATGAAGGTATGGCTAATGAGGCAGTGAATTTATTTTAAGCACAATTCCATGAAGAAGTTGTTCCTGCATCTTGTGGAATCATTGATCATATACCACACATGGTGGATAGTGAGCAGAATAATGATCTACTGAAGCAGCCTACTAGAGAAGAAGTTAAAAAGGCAGTGTATGGACTTAATGGAGACAGTGTTGGAGGCCCAGATGATTTTAATGGCAGCTTCTATCATTCATGTTGGGACATTGTTGGAGATGATATAGTGGACATGGTAAAGGCCTTGTTTAATGGGCAGGAGCTGCCCAAGTTTATCGCTCACACTAACCTGGTATTATTGCCAAAAAAGAAGGAGGTTGACACTTATTCTGATATGAGACATATCAGTCTAAGTAACTTCATTAATAAGGTGGTCTCTAGAGTTATTCATGATAGGTTAGATGGACTACTTCCTAACCTTATCTCTGATGAACAAGAAGGCTTCGTCAAGGGTAGAAGTATTGTGGAAAATATCTTGCTAACACAGGAGATAATAACTGATATTAGGTTGAGAACAAAAGCAGGACCGAATGTGGTAATCAAGCTAGATATGACTAAGGCATATGATAGATTATCATGGATCTTTCTTACAAAAGTGTTGAGAATGATGGGATTTGCTGAGAGGTTCATTCGTTGGGTGTTTGGGATTATATCCAACAATTGGTATTGAATTCTCATCAATAGGAACCATATGGTTTTTTTAAATCCACAAGAGGTGTTAAGCAAGGGGATCCTTTATATCCTACATTGTTCATTCTGGCAGCAGAAGCATTGTCAAGGGGATTGAATGTTTTGCATTTGAATCTTTATTTTTGTGGTTTTGGACTGCCTAAGTGGAGTCCTAAGATCAATCATTTGGCATATGCAGATGACACAATTATTTTCTCTTCTTCAGATGAAAATTCATTACTTCTAATAATGGAAGTATTGGCAGCCTATGAAGTAGCTTCAGGTCAGTTGATTAATAAGTTGAAATCTGCAGTCTATATGCATCATCTTACAGATGAAGTTGTGTTTAGAAAGGTAGAAAGGGTAACTAGGATCAGTAGGCAGGAGTTTCCTTTTACATATTTGGGTTGTCCAATATTCTATGCTAGAAGAAAGATAGAATACTACCAAGGTATGATGAACAAGGTGTTGGATAAGTTACAATCGTGGAAGGGGAAATTGTTATATATTGGAGGAAGGGCAGTGTTGATCTCTCATGTTATACAAAGCATGCCTATTCACCTATTATCAGCAGTAAATGCACCAGCCTCTGTGATCAATAAGCTTCACAAATTCATGGCTAGATTCTTTTGGAGCAGTTCAATTGAAGGAGGGAGGAGACATTGGGCCTCATGGGATAACTTATATTTACCACAGGAATAGGGGGAATAGGATTCAGATCACTCCATGATGTATCTAAGGCCTTATTCTTCAAGCTATGGTGGAACTTTCGAACCAAACCAATTATGTAAATCATTCACGAGCCAAAAGTATTGTAAGAAACGGAATCCTATTGTAGTACCTTAGAGGAGGAATGGTTCTCATATTTGGAGGGAAATGATAGAATGTAGAGACTACATTGAACATCAAATTTTGTGGCAACCAATGATGGGATCTTCTTTATTTTGGTTTGAGAATTGGATTGGTCTGGGAGCATTATACTTCATCACCCCACCTGACTTCTATTGTGATGAATCAGTCCAAAATGTGAATGAAGTTGTGCAGGGGAAGAGATGGAATGAACAAGTCTAAGGAGGTTATTACCTGATTAGATTACTAATCATATTATGCAGAACATCAAACCACCGGGGGAAAATTTAGTACTAGATAAACCTGTTTGGATGCTTGAACCAAAGGATAAATTCAGTGTTAAATCTGCACGGGAATACATAAGGAAAATAAGGGAACCATGTAAGGCATACAGGATGATATGGATAAAGGGATTTCCTTTTAAGGTATCTTTCTTTATGTGGAAGGTGTGGAGGAATAAACTGCCTCTTGATGATTTTTTCAAGAGATTGGATTATTGATGGCTTCAAGATGCTGGTGTTGTGTTCAACCATAAGAAAAAACATCTTCTTATCTGTTTTTCATATCATATGCTTCCAGGAGAGTTTGATCTTATTTTGTTTTCATGTGTGGGAATTAAGCTTGAAGGTTTGACCTTTCATCAGGCTGTGGTGAAATGTTGGACTGCCCAGGAAATCCCAAGATTACAACCAATTTTACAGGCGTTACCATCGATCATTGTTTGGGAGTTATGGAAAAGGAGAAACTGTTACAAATATGGAGATGTAGTTTCAATCAGTAGGGTCATTTACCAGGTATCCACTACACTTCAATATTTGGTCAAATTTAGAATAGTGATAAGTCACAATATCCATATCTAAGAGTGAAGGTTGCAAGAACCAAGGAACAGAGGAGATAGGCTGTAACAGGAGCAGAAAGAAGGCTGGGAATACATTCGACCATCATACTCAAGTCCTTATGGATGAGAATAAGATGGTCATTTTTTATACTAACATAGTGATCTTTTTTGCAGGGAATGTTACTGTGGTCATACCCTACCTTTTGAACAATTCCCATCTGGTGGTATTAGTACTATGTACTCATTCCAATGAGAGGGAAGCAGGGGTAGGCACAAGTATGACAATGGAGATTTTCAACAAGACACTGGGTTATTACGTGCTTAGGAGGGAATTTTCTCAACTGAATTCTCACATTCCTGGTTCCATATTAATCAGGAACGTAATTAACTCAGCCATTGATTACAAGCAACAAGCTATCAAGAACTCAAAAATTCAAAAGACACATACAATGCCTAGAAATTCATGCACATGGAAGGGACTTTCAAAGGAAGTTACAAGATGCACAAGCTGGACAAAATATAGCTGCTTTATACCATCAACAATGCTGATACATAAAGGACATTTTTGTGGAGAGAAGCCACACTAGGGGTGATGAGTGGTGATTTTACCACTCATTTTAGCTCTTTTTCGCTAGATTTTGCATCATTTAATGATAACATGAGGTCGTTTATGGTGTGTATTGTTCAACTTTCAGGGAAATGGTTCCATGAAGTGACTGTTGTTGAATTGAAGTGGAATTGAGCACAAATTGGTGGAAAAAGCACAAAAGCCTTCAGTGATTCCGCACCTGCGGACTTTTGGTCGCCGGTGCAACATCGCACCTGCAAAGTAGTGTTCTGCACCTGCGAAACTAGCTCAATTGTACTGAGGCCGCACCTACAACATGGTATCCGCACCTGCAAAACCGCAGGTGCGGTAGTTTGGTCCGCATCTGTGGAAAAGAATAATTTCACTCAGAATAGCACCTGCGATGTGGAAGCCGCATCTGCGGAGCCGCACCTGCAAGGATTTGTCCGCAGGTGCGGTCAACGGGCATCAAACCTGGACAGATTTGTAAAATCACATTTTCCCAATCCCAAATCCACATATACTCGACCTAATAGATATTTTCAGTATCTTTTGCATTGTTTTAGCATATTTTGTGTCTTGAAGACAAGAGAGGATATTTTTGGAAGCTAGGGTTTGCGCACACACTTGGGTTTTGAAGATTTCAAGCTTGTGGTTAAGGATTTCTTGACCATTTATGTTTATTTCTTTATTTCCTTGCTTTGTATTGAATATTTAAGTGTGCAGTATTTATTTCCAACATTCAATCTTGTTTATGGAAATATTCATGTTTAAAGTATGGATTAAATACCTTGTTGTGCTTATGTATTGAATGATTATTCATCTTTTATGAAGTGAGTGATTGTTTTTTTAATAATTCTTGTTCTTTAATGTTTCCAAAGGGATTATCTAACCCTATGACTCGCCCATTAACTACGAATTAATTTTGGAAAAGATCATTTGGGATTGGGAAAGATTAATTAATAAGAACTTGAGGCTTTAACCCTCATTTTATAGATTCTACCTAGGAATAGGATTGAACTACTTGTAGCCATATCCGGTGTGCTTAATCTCTTAATTGGGTTAGGAATAATTCAATTAGGAAGTCTTGTTAGTCTTCGGAAGAAGCTAATTAAGAATTATTATTCGTGGCTAATTAATATCAACTCACTCATATTTGTAAAATCGTGAAATACATTGGATCGTTACTTGAGTGTAATTCCTGATGCATCCATACTTGTTGTCATTGATCATTTTACTTGATTTCTAGGTTAGTTTACATTTTTTCATTTAGATATAAATATTTTCACAACCAAAATTTAAGTATTTGGCATTGTACGATAAGTGATAATTCTCTTACATTCCTAATCGCCTACATATTGTTCTTTTTCTCTGTCGGATTCGACCCCAACCAAGTTGGGTTACTATATTTGACATCGATCGCTTACACTATTTTAAGGTATAATTCGAGCGTATCAAATTTTGGCGCCGTTGCCGGGGAACAATTTGGCGTAATTTAGGTTGTTCAAGAAATAAGCATAAGTGATTTGGTCCAAACTTGTGAATATTCGTGATTTTTCTTACCTTGGTCCATTTTTCTTGTTTGTTCCTTGTTTATTTTCTTGATTTTTGATTTTAAAAAAATGGCATCATATAATGAAGATTGATCGGATGGTAGTTGTTCATACTTTGATGACCCTTGTCCTTATTGTGGAGGACCACACTCATGGAAAAATTGTTTAAATTCTCCTGGGGATGGATTGTCTGCACAATCTCAAACCCATGAGTGGATTATTTGTGATAGGTGTGGTTGCCAAAATGGTCAGTGGTATGATTGTGGTTATTTGTCCATCCCTTCCCCAATCCCCTGCTATGATGATTCTACTTCTTGTGATGAAAATTTTAGGGATGAGGAAGTGTAAGAAATGGAGCATGGCCGAAATGGAGAGTTCAAGCTCATGTTAGAATGCCTACTTGAAGGGGGAAACAAACAGCAAAATGCTTTGGAAGAGCTCTTGGAGAATAGTCTCCAAAATGACTTGGCACTTGAAAGGTTGCACTCACAAATGGATGAAATGATTAAAGCCTTAAGGGTTCAAAAAGCCTCGGAGGTGAGTGATATCCAAGAATCTTCCTTGGAGGTTTAAATTTAAAATCCTTCCTTGGAATTTGATCAAAACCAAGAAGAACTCTCAAATTCTCAAAATGAGAGGATAATGCTCATATTGGAGGCCATTCTTGAAAATGAGGAGAAGGACAACTTAGCACTCGAGGACTTGAAACATGAAGTGACTCAAAATGATGAACACATCCACACTTTGGAGGATCAAATGAAATCATTAGTGGAGGCTCATTATGCCTCTCAACTTGAAAGTGTGGAAAGAAGCCAAGAAGAGTCCAATTCCGAGGAAGAAAGTGAGCTTTACTTCGAGGAATCAAGACTTGAACATATGCCAACCGACTCCGTGAGTATTAGTGATGCCAAGAAAAATACGGAATTAGAGTCAACCGGTGTAAATGACAATTTGATTGAAATTGACTCTAGTCCGGGGGAAAAGGAGGATGTCAAAATCCGAAAACAATTTCAAGTTGGAGGTTTGAAGTCACTTTCCAAGCATTTTCCAACATTGGAATTGTGTGGTGATATGGGAGTTGAACTACATGAGTCAATGAAGGATTGTGGGGAGGAAGGACCAATACCATACATTCTACAATTTGAAAGAACAAGAAAGCAAAACGACATTCCTCACATGAAAGCCAAGAAGTGCAAAATGAAGAATTTAATGATTGGCTTTGTCATCTACTTACCACCACCCCCCACCACTCCTGATCACAAGCTTGATTCAAAGCTAGGTGCCCGGTTCATATCGTCCAAGTGGCGAGAAAAGTGGTAAAATTGACTTGCGTCGTGCCACGGCGTTAAATGTAGTGCTTGGTGGGAGGCAACCCATCATTTTCAAAATTTTTGGTCGTTTTTAAAATTTTCTTTTTTAGAATAGCTTAGTATATTATTTTGCACTAATCTTCCAAGTTTTAGACTTTTTGGAGCTAAGTTGCGAATTCTTGAGAGCGGGAATATACCAAAACAGTGGCTGCCCAGAAATACCTTGCTGAACCCAGGGACTTCCACACCTGCGTTCAAGAAATCCGCAGGTGCGCCTTCGCAGAAGCGACTTCCAGAGAGCAGGTGCAGATGGTACCGCAGAAGCGGGATTGCAGAAGTGCCTTAAGTTCCGCAGGTGCGAAAATTTGTGCAAGTAAAATCCCCAACCTTCATTTCATCAGGTCAGTTTTTTTAGCCCTAAAACTCAAAGAAACATAAATTATATTTTTCCTCTCATCTCTCATCTCTCACGCAAGGCTCGATCCTACACAAGACTACACAGGTATTTTCTCTTGGTTCCTCTCTCTTGTTTTTCTCTGTTCTTCTTCTTCCCCTGCTCTGTTTCTTTTCTTCTTTTTCTCAGGACTTTCATAGATGCCTCCCTCTATTCCCAAGACCCCCTCTGATTTAGGCTAAATATTAGGGTGAGGAAATTGGTTGAGAGTATGATAATGTGTGCTGCGGACAATGAAAACAAAATAGTGGGAAATCTGAGTACCAAAATTATGTGAAGAAGAAGCGATTGTTAACTGCCTGCAAAGTGTTCGATAATTTGTCCAAAAGAAAATTGTGAGCAAAGTACCTAAAATTCATTGTTAAGGGAGTGAAAATTCAATCTGGTATACTAATTTGGAAGTCTTGAGTATAGATTAGTTGCTAAAAATCATGCCCAATTGAAAATAGTCAAAAAACACTCTAGGCAGTTGAACCCCTGGACGAATTCCATAGATGCGGCTCCGCACCTGCATTGACTGTTCCGCAGGTGCAATTTTTGGGCATCCTGAGCAAAACCGCACCTGCGGTTGAAATCCCGCAAATGCGGGACCGCACCTGCGGTTAATCTTCCGCAGGTGCGGAAACTGGGCAGATTGCCAATTTCCAGTAGCTTTGCAACTGACCCTTCCCGGACCCGTTCAACTTGGTTCTTTGGCCTAATTGTACTGTTTTAATTTTCTTAACAAGATTCTACTGCCTGACTAACTTTGTTTTGATTTTTTAAGGTACTTTGAGCTAAAAATGGACTCGAACATGAACATAAATGCCCCGTACAACCATGAAATTGAGGATGAAGCTGAGGAACAATTCGACAATGACCATTTCATGTCTACTGGTTGTCATCACCGGTATTATGACAAGATTCTCACAAAGAAATTAGTGCTCGAGAAAGGGATCGCTGAGGATAAATTGGCCGAGTTGCTTCCAGATTTCTATGGTCGTTTGCAATCCTCTGGATGGTCATGCTTTATTCTAACTCCTTGCAAGGTCAACGAGGAATGGGTTCGCGAGTTTTATGCAAACCTCAAGCGTACAAACTTCGCCGACCCACAACTCATCATTAGAGGCAAAATAGTAAAGTTCGGGGTGGAAGAGATTAATGATGCCCTCGGGATTCCTAACCATCCACTCAAGCCACTACAAGAGAAAGACAACTGCGACTATGCATCATGGCTTGTGTCTAAACTGTATCCTGAAAGCGTCAGAGCAAAGTGGGCCAACAAAAGAAATGGATTGAAGTCAATCGAATTCACAGTCAAGGCTAATATATGGCTCTATATCCTCTGCGACAGGGTGTCACCCAATGGGAATGTCTCGAACGTGTCTTATACCAGAGCCCTGATCATTGCTTGCCTTCTGGATGGCATCCCGGTGAATGTGGGCTATTATATCTTGAGGGAGCTACAGCAGTATTTGCTTGACAATAATTCAGGGTTAATGTTTCCTTCCTTGATTACAGAATTGTGCATGAGGGCAGAGGTTGAGGAGCGCAGCACTGATCATTGGCTGCCCGCCGACAAACCCGTCCACCCGTTAAGAGTAATGGGCAAGGGTAATGCAGTGAAAAGAAAAAAGAGGAAGGTCACCACCACTACTGCCGGATCCGGATCCTCCTCACAGAATGTTCCAGCTGAGGGATCTTTTGGGGAGATGAACTCCCAGCTTGCATCCATTCGGGAGTTAGTGTCACAGCTCCCTAGTGGACCCTCACACTCCCAGCCTCCGCCCGACTATTTCTCCAGAGGTGAGATGCAGACATACTTAGATGCGTAGGCTAAGATGGCAGCCTCTGTTGCCCAGCTCGATACCTCTTATACCAATTTGTCCAAGGCGCATGTTGACCTTAATTCAGCCTTTGACAAGGAAAAAAAGAAAAATAAAAAGAAGAGCAAATTCATGATCAGAATGTGGAAAGGAATCAAAGCAATCTTCAAGTGGGGGCAGCCGAGCAGGCGGATACCAGTTGAGGATGCTGGGGATAACGAGGAATACTCGTTCATGACAGATGTTGAGGATGATGATGATAATGAGGATGCTGATGGCGAGAGTTCTCAGCAGCACTGATTAGCCTTTTCTCCTGCAGTCTGCTAGTCTGATGCAGACCTCCGGGAGACCCTCAAACTATTTTTCTTTACTTAGATATTGTGCAATGGGGACACTGCAATATTTTTAGTTGGGGTGGCTTTATTAGCATATTGTATTTATACTATGACTTTGTGGTTGTGCCCTTGTCGGGCTTCTTTATTGTATGGATATTGTGTGCCCTTGCCGGGCTTATTTTTTTATATCATGTGCTCTTGCTGGTCTTTGTGTGATTAGTCTATTTTTATTTTTCTTTCTTTATTTATTTTCTTTAGCAGCTTTTAGTTTGTATTATTTTTTCTTCTTTAGTATTAGCTGCTTTTATTTTAGTATTCTCTTTAGTAGTTTTGTTCTTTTATTTTTATCTCTATGGTAGTATTTTCTTGGGTTTTCTTTATGCTACGGTTCTTTCCCAAGGAGCATTTTTGAAGTGAACCGGGTGACTTTTTCCTATGATAGATGGCGTGACAACTTTGTTTTAAGGAAATTAGTCTTGTTTTGGTAGGTGGAGACTTTTGGATTATTTGGTATTAACAAAAGTATTCTCTTGTATGTGAAATGTGAATTGAGAATACCCCTCCGAATGTTGGCTATATATATAGAGAGAGAGAGAGACACACACACACAATAAGTGCAGAGTAAAGAATAATTTGTGTGATAAATTTTTGGCTCTTTTAGTGACTCTTTGCCCACTAGTTTGCATGATATTGCTCGAGATGCTCTTATGAGGAAGTGAACTTGATCCGTCTTGACTAGTTCATGTGCCATGTGTGTTAGAGTTTGTGTAATAATTCTTGTGCTTACTCCATCATCTAGAACTTTTCCGGTTGGTATTTCAATGCTAATGATAATTCCGATTGGTTGTAGAAATGACCTTAGGAATTCTTTGTGGTTTTTGAAAACCTCTTTTGCCTTTAAAGCTTACCATTGCATAAATATTATCACTAATTACCCTATTTGAGCCTTTAACCTTTTCTTTGGTCACCTAATTACAAACCTTTCCCATTTGATAAAATAATTCCCTCTTTTGAACCCGTCCCTCCTTGAACATTGAGAATGAGGCTAAAAGCCTAAGTTGGGGGTGTGGTGTCAAGTTGTAAATTGGTAAGGTTGTATATTGAGTGTAGGAACCTATACCTCAAAGTATTCACATGAAATTATTCAAGCTCTAAAAGAAAAATATAAAAATAAAAATAAAAAAAGAAAAGAAAAAGAAATATTTGTATATAGATAAATATGGAGTCTTGAAGAAAATTAGAGAGGTATTTAAGGTAGTTCGATGTTGGTAACTAGGAGCCAATGAGGGCTATGTGGTTTGAAAAGAAACAAAGGGCAACAAGAAAGAAAAATGTAAGTAGTGTTCAAGGAGGGTGTAGTCACTTGTACCCAAATGCTTATCCGACCCTTCCCTAGGCCTACACTACAACCTTGAAAAGTCCTTATGGGATCTCCAACCGAATTTTCTTGAAAAGGCGATGAATTAAAATAAGGGCAAGCCTATGGAATGATATGTTATAACACTTGAAATTCTTTTTGAGAGTGAGTGTCTTTGTGAATTTGTCACTTGTGTTGTTCTTGTCAATATGGTGATTTTGGGACTTTCTTTCTTGTGAGGGCACATGAATTAGGATGGATTGGTGAAATTGATATATGCGGAAATGAATGAGTTGAGCATATGTAGTAGAACATTGCTTTTGAGTCACTCCTTGAGGCTTATTCTTGTCACTTGATTATTTTGAAACCCCCTTGCACTTCTTGAAGTTGGTTTTAAATGAGGGATTTATTCGGATAAGATGCATGCTTGAGTCTAATTATTAGTACCAACCAAATCCATAAGTGTAATGCTTAGTTGGAGAATGTGATTTGTAAATGATAACAATACGACTTGTGCTTTAAATGGTAGAACCTCAGCGAGTTGTTGGTTTTGATTTTCTTGAGGACAAGCAAAACCTTTAAGTTGGGGGTGTTGATGAGTGGTGATTTTACCACTCATTTTAGCTCTTTTTCGCTAGATTTTGCATCCTTTAATGATAACATGAGGTCGTTTATGGTGTGTATTGTTCAAATTTCAGGGAAATGATGCCATGAAGTGATTGGCATTGAATTGAAGTGGAATTGAGCACAAATTGGTGGAAAAAGCACAAAAGCCTTCAGTGATTCTGCACTTGCAGACTTTTGGTCGTTGGTGCGACATCGCACCTGCGAAATAGTGTTCCGCACCTGCGAAACTGGATCAATTGTACTGAGGAAGCACCTGCATCTGTGGAAAAGAATAATGTCATTCGGAATCACACCTGCGATGTGGAAGCCGCATCTGCGGAGCCGCATCTGCGGAGCCGCACCTGCGAGGATTTGACTGCAGGTGCGGTCAACGGGCATCAGACCTGGACAGATTTGTAAAATCACATTTTCCCAATCCTAAACCCACATATACTTGGACTAACAGATATTTTCAGTATATTTTGCATTGTTTTAGCATATTTTGTGTCTTGAAGACAAGGGAGAACATTTTTGGAAGCTAGGGTTTGCACACACACTTGCGTTTTGAAGATTTCAAGCTTGTGGTTAAGGATTTCTTACCCATTTATGTTTATTTCTTCATTTCCTTGCTTTGTATTGAATTAAGTGTGTAGTATTTATTACCAACACTCAATCTTGTTTATGGAAATATTCATGTTTAAAGTGTGGATTAAATACCTTGTTGTGCTTATGTATTGAATGATTTTTTATCTTTTATGAAGTGACTGATTGTTTCTTTAATTATTCTTGTTCTTTAATGTTTCCAAAGGGATTATCTAACCCTAGGACTCGCCCATTAACTCCAAATTAATTTTGGAAAGATCATTTGGGGTTGGAAAAGATTAATTAATAAGAACTTGAGGCTTTAACCCTCATTTTATAGATTCTACCTAGGAATAGGATTGAACTACTTGTAGCTATATCCGGGTGTGCTTGATCTCTTAATTGGGTTAGGAATAATTCAATTAGGAAGTCGTGTTAGTCTTCGGAAGAAGCTAATTAAGAATTATTATCCGTGGCTAATTAATATAAACTCACTCATATTTGTAAAATCGTGAAATACATTGGATCGTTACTTGAGTGTAATTCCCGATGCATCCATACTTGTTGCCATTGATCATTTTACTTGCTTTCTAGGTTAGTTTACATTTTTGCATTTAGATATAAATATTTTCACAACCAAAATCTAAGTGTTTGGCATTGCGCGATAAGTGATAATTCTCTTACATTCCTAATCACCTACATATTATTCTCTGTGGGATTCTACCCCAACCTAATTGGGTTACTATATTTGACATCGATCTCTTACACTATTTTAAGGTGTAATTCGAGCGTATCAGGGGATCAAATAATGAGCCTCAATTCTGGACAGAAAAATACCATGGTTGCAACATTATCCACATGCACAAGGGTGAGGTAACTTCAAGGGACTCTATAAGATTTAGCAGTCGAGCTACAAGGAGCTACTTATCATTAACAGCAGCTACAATGATCAAGGAAGACATACTGAAGAAGAAGAGAGATGCAAAGGCAAGAAACAAGATTAATCTCAAGACGGTAGAAAGCTTACTAGACAGGTGTTTAAATCGACGGCAGTATAGAAATGGCTATTTATGCAAAGCTTCATAATATAGCTGCACATTCAACTTTCATGCAGACTTTCAACACATGACAAGGATTGGTTACATGAGAAAGACACAGATTATACAAGGCTTAGAATCTCCAAAAAGAAGAGGCAATATGGCACGGTCAGGAGCAGTATATGGATTTGTGGCCAGTTTTGTAATGTAGGTATCGTTTACATTATCCACATTTTAGTACATTATGTGATATCAATTTGGGTATAATACTCAATATTGGTAATAGGGAGAATGTAATTACACTAGATAGTCAGCTACATTTTCTAGCTACATTAACATTATGTTTTATTATTGTAGACATATATATAAAAACCTGTCACGCCCCGAACTCCCACCATCGGGCCGTGATGGCGTCTAACGTTGAACCCGCTAGACAAGCCAACGTGTATAGATAAAATAGCATATTAACATCAATTTAATAGGATAAACTAAATGGTTCACAGTTTAACAGCGGAAATAAATACGGTCTCAAGCTAAATAAGGAGAACATGATACAACAACGCGTAAACTTTCCCAAAACCTGGAGTCACAAACTCACGAACTGTCTATAAGAGTGCTAAATACAAGTCTGGAAGGAAATACATGTCTGCCTCTGAAGCTAGAGGAAAAATAAGACAGAATCGAAGACAAAAGGGATGGAAGAGACGCCAAGGCCCACGAACGCCAGCGGGTATACCTTGAAGCCTCTATGATAAGTTGGAAGACACTCTCACTAATGATGTCCTCCGGGTCCGTAATCTGCACAACATAAAGAAGTGCAGGTGTAGCGTCAGTACAACCGACACCATGTACTGGTAAGTGCCTAACCTAACCTCGGCGAAGTAGTGACGAGGCTAGAACCAAACTACCAAATAAACGTGTGAAGTTCAAATAAATAGATATACATATATACAACGGATAAGAAATATAGGGAGAAACAATTAATAAAGGAAGGGGAACATGTTGTGGGGAGATAACAGTTTCATATAAGAATTCCCAATAAGGAAAAGAACAACAAAGCCAGCATATCAATAGGGACAAGAAATTACAAACTTGCACGGCATCACCCTTCGTGCTTTTACTCTCGTCCTCACTATGCAATGTATAATTTAAACAATGTAAATCATGGCACGGCATCACCCTTCGTGCTTTTACTCTCGTCCTCACTATGCAATGTATAATTTAAACAATGTAAATCATGGCACGACATCACCCTTCGTGCTTTTACTCTCTTTCCTCATAGTATAATCAATGAATATTGGTACGGAATGGTACATCGTATGGCACGGCATCACCCTTCATGATTTACACGCTTTCCTCACAATGTCAAAAAATGCACGGCATCACCCTTCGTGCTTTAGCACTCTTCCTCACCCAAACAGCAATCACAACCAAGGGCAAGGGAGTAAACAAAATAGAATAGAAATCCTGGCAAGGGAACATCAATTAAGCAATTAAATCCCTGCAAGGGAACATCAATTAAACAATTAAATCCCGGCAAGGGAACAATAACAGTAATCTCAACATCCCAATAAGGGAGACAATATCAAAAGCAACAATGACCCAGCAAGGGTATATTTTAGTAGCTCTTTATCTTTCCTTCACTTCATTTCATAATCTACTCTATTACTTGAGCAGATGCTCCAAAGGATACAATTATCTCATATATCTTCCTCATTCGTGTTACAATCTGAGCCAATGCTCCAAAGGATACAATTATTTCATATATCTTCATTATTCGTATTACAATCTGAGCCAATGCTCCAAAGGATACAGATATATCATATATCTTCATCATTCGTATTACAATCTGAGCCAATGCTCCAACAGAGTTTAAACATTATAATTCCCTTCACATATTCTTCACAACATATAGAAATTCAATTAAGCATGGAAATTACCACAAAATCATAATATTCACAATATAAGGACTCACGTTCATGCTAGACACCAATATATAGATACTCGTCACCATGCCTATACATCGTATTTGACAATTAGCAAGTAACAAATTATACTCAACTCATATTCCCTCAAGCTAAGGTTAGACCAAACACTTACCTCGGTTCTGAAGTATAGCAATCAAACCGAAACCACACGTTTTCCATGAGTATCCGACTCCAAATGTTCCAAATCTATTCAAATAAATTTCATACTGTAAATAACATCTCATGCAACTGATTCTACTATTCAATTCAAGGTTACGGCGCGAAATTAGGTGAAATGGCCAAAACTCCCCCAGGACAGCATCTCGGGGTCGGGTAAACTTTACATTTTCAGAACCCTCGTATTCTCACGAGTCTAGCCATATAAAAATCT
>ML340084.1:0-29828 GCA_005239505.1 Nicotiana paniculata
CTTAGTCCTAAATTTAAAATTACAAGTTAAGGACACGAATTTAAGCAATTAACAAATAATGAACTACATTAAGAGACTTACGATTTTTTGCGACCTTTCCTTTTCTCCTTGCCCAACCACCCAATGATATTATCCAATAATTTTGCATCATCTTTGGCATAATGAAAAATACATGCACGAGTATATTTTGATTTTATCTAGCCCAAATTCTTGAGAATATTTTCATTGTGCGCCATCGATGTTCTTGTTTTTCTTTCCTGTTCAAAAGGAGATTTCAACTGCCAACTAAGCTTCTTATTCCTTTTACCTCGACCAAGCTCTTCTTCAACATTTCCTTCAACCTCCACAAACAAACCCTCATTTGGAGGAGTAGGAGTAAGAATAGAAAATGATGGACCATCATAACCAATACTTTCTCTCTTCCTTTTCCTAGTATATTGGTTAAGAGCTTCATCTTTGTTTTTCTCTGCAGACAACACTATATATACATTAGTTTGCTGCAAGTCGTCAAATGAAGAGACAATAACTAAGAACATTATTTTTGAAATGTACTGGCAGTTTCAATTATGAATATCATATTTAGGACATAATCAATACATGTCTTGTTCATGCTGCCTTCTTGTATTTTTTCAATAGACAATTGAGCTGACATATTGGTTGCATTTTCTTTATCTTCCAACAACACATTTTCTTTATCTTGCAACTGTTCTCCATGTTCTTCAATTGCAAGTTCACAAGATTCTGCAAAATATTTACAAGAGCTAACACAATTAGTACTTGTTACTAATCTTTGATTAAAACAAACATGTATAAAATTAAAAAAAAAAATACTGTCTAACCTTTTGCAACTATCAAGATCATCCTAGCTAAGTCATTATCTTCACTAGCATTTTCTTGGCTTCCAATATTGTCGGTAAGAGAGCGAGGTGTAGAGAGATCACATGTTCCATCTATGCATTTGGAAACAATCTCACTTATGCTTGTTCCTTGGGTATTTTCTAAGTCTCGAGATTGTACTCCACTTATCTCTTGATACTCCACTCCATCTTCTTCCCTTTCAGCTTCAAAAGATTCTGTAACATTTACAATTAATACCCATTCTAATAGTTCACTAAAACTAACATTCAACATATCATGAAAATTTCATCTAACATTGATTGGCACAATTTTAAACTCCAAAAGTTCTCTTTATATGAGAGAGGTGTAGACATATCATATGTTCCTTCTATACATTTACATACAATCTCACTGACACTTGTTCCCAATGGAATTTCTAACTCCTGAGATTGCACTCCACATTTACAATTTTTTTCTGTTACTCCTATCTCTTTTGGATTTTCCTGGTCTTGACATTCTACTACATCTTGAACTTCCACTCCATCTTGAACTTCCACTCCATCAATAGATTCTACATGTATTTTTAATCACAAATTTTTTTATATGTATTACGCTATTGAATATAAATTTCAATGACAAAAAATTCAAAATCTATATCTAACCTTCCCCAATTTCAGTGCCAATATCAATTTCATCATCTAGATGTGCATCTCTATAATCGCTTTCATACTGAACTTCTGCATGCACATCCGTATCATCAAATTCATCACCACCTGCATCTTTGTTAATTGTAACAGTAGGTTCTGTACCATCACAATGATCATCAACTCCATCTTTAGTAATTGGAACACTAGATTCTCTCTCTATGTTCCTTTCATCAGGTTTCACAAAAATCTTCAACAAAGTATCAATCTTTGATCCTAGACTTTTCTTTAAATCCTGTGAAAGAAACTAAAGTTAGAAAGTTAAGGACATGTAGTCCTAAACTTCAAGTTTCAAGTTAAAAAGTTAAGGACATGTAGTCCTAAACTTCAAGTTACAAGTTAAAAAGTTAAGGACAGGCAGTCCTTAACTTAGAGTAACAAGTTCAAAAGTTAAGGACACTTGGTCCTAAACTCCAAGTTTCAAGTTCAAAAGTTAAGGACATGCAGTCCTTAACTTTGAATTCCAAGTTAAAAAGTTAAGAACAATAGGTCCTGAACTTCAAGTTTCAAATTGAAAAGTTAAGGACACTTGGTACTGAACTTCAAGTTTCAAGTTCAAAAGTTAAGGACAGGCAGTCCTTAACTTATAGTTACAAGATCAAAAGTTAAGGACAATAGGTTCTTAACTTCAAGTTAAGCAATTGTTAATATGGGGATTTAGAGTGGAAGTACTATGCATTTTCCAGGAATTGAATGGGTTGTTAAACTTCAAATGTGGTTTCAACACTAAAACACTCGATTCACATTCATAGTCAAGACAAGACAATATAGTCAATTTTGGATTCCATGGCTTTCAAAATGAAAAAGGCAGCTCGGGAAGGGGAAATCGTGTTAATGTTTACTTTCTGTTTTTTTTTCAACTATGAGTATTAGCTAGCAATTGGATATAGATTTGGTTGAAATTTGAAAATTTGAGTTAAGCACAGGTAGTCCTAAACTTCAAGATACAAGTTAAAAAGTTAAGGACATGCAGTGTCACGACCCAAATTTCGGAGTCGTGATGGCGCCTGTCGTGGAACCAGGCCAGCCACCTATCTATAACTAATCTAGGTCCAATTATCAGAGAAATTACCATTTTTAACAAGTCTGAAATCAATAATAATAGTAAATAAGAATTTGGAAACAATTTTATGAAAATCAAAACCCAAATCCTACAAACCCCGGATCTAGTGTCACACAGTCATGAGCTACTAGTACTTAATACAACCAAAAAAAATGACCAACATAGTCTGAAAATAAATACGACAAGTAGAAAAGGAAGAGATGACGAGGTCAAGGTCGCCAGCTGCTACCTCGTCAACTCTGATGAAATTGTTGCTACTCACTGACCAGAGCTGAGTCCCGATGTACCTGGATCTGCACACAAGGTGCAGGGGGTAACGTGAGTACACCAACTTAGTAATAACGAAACCAAACTACGGACTGAGAGGTAGTGACGGACTAAACCTCCAATAATTCTATCAACAGTATATAAATTGGACATGACAGTAATATATTAGAAAATAAACAAGATGCGTCAATTTATGTCTGTAGCCCTGCATACTAGCATGAATTCATATAGAATCAAGAATGATGTGTACTCAGTAATCAGACTCTCATAAGGTGGTCCACTCAGTACTAGAATACGGCCTTCCGGCCCAGGGAAAGTCCATCCCGGATATTACATAAACACAAGTGACACAGTCACCTAGTACTGAGAAAAAAGGCCGATCCAGCCCCACGGAGAAGATCCATCTCCGGAACATAAGCCCCACGGAGAAGGTCCATCTCCGGAACATAACACTCGGACAAGATCCATGTCCAGGGAAGATCCATCCCTCACATAACATCAGCTTCGAACAAGATACATGCCCAGGGAAGATCCATCCCTCATCATCAATGCGCTCACTGGGGGTGTAAAGACTCCGGAGGGGCTCTTATAAGCCCAAGCGCTATATCAAGCCAACGAAGGCATGATTCCAGGGTCGATGCGGTGTGCATTCCGACCTCATAACTGTCTCAAAACCAGGCTTCAAGCCTCGCTCAGTCAGTACATTCCAGTCTCACTCACAATGCTCTACATATGAAAATCAACCCAAACCAATGATAATAAAGAATAAAATAGCAACTTACGAGACTGAGGCATGAAACATATACTATAACATGACTGAGTACATGAAAAAAATAATCATAAATAGAAACAGCACTAATCGACCGTTCCGGTCTAACATATCGGCGTGAAGCCTTAACATTTATACTTAGCATAATTTCTATTGCGTTCAAGGTAAATGCCACGTTCACAGTACAAATATCAACCTGAGATAACCATTAGAGAGTGCCATGGGATGAGCCAGGCTACAAATATTCGGTGTACGCCTGCATGCCCGTCACTTGGCAAGTGCGTCACCTTAATTAACATCAAATATCAAATAGTTTGGGATTTCGAACCCTCATGTCCAAGTTTGGAAGCGTTAATTACCTCAAAATCGGATAATATACTAATCCGCAGTGCCCTTGCCTCTAAATTCGGCCTCTGCGTGCTCCAAATCTACCAACAATCAGATGTATATCATTATAATGTGCTAAGGAACTAATCTCAATCGAAATTTATCAAAAATACTCAAAAATCCAAAATTGGTCAAACCCGCCCCCAGGCCCACGTCTCAGAACTCGATAAAATTTACACCACAAGAAACCTTGTCCTCCCACGAGTCTATACGTACCAAGAACACTGAAATCGGAGTCCAAATGCCCCCTCAAATTCCCATTTTAAAGCCTCTTAATTCCAAGCCCTAATAACCCAATTTGCACTGATTTTTCCCTAATTTTCCACCATAAATCCGACCTTTAATCACATATAAATGAGTTTAGAGTCCAAAAAAACCTTACCTCAATGAAGAACTACCGAATCCTCTCTTCAAAAACCCTTCAAAAGCTTCAAACCCGGATGAAATATTGAGAAAGATGGCTAAAATTTGCGAAGGCACGCTTTTATACCTTCTGCCCAACGGTTCCGCACCTGCGACCACTTACTCGCACCTGCGGATCCCATGTGCGCACCTGCGGAAAACCCCAAGGACCTCAACTTCCGCACCTGCGATCGACCTCCCGCACCTGCGGCAATTACCTCGCACATGCGGACTCTTCTCACTCAGCCAAACTTCCGCACCTGCGGTTCCATGTCCGCTCCTGCGGAACCGCACCTGCGGCTCCTTTTCCGCAGGTGCGAAAGCACCAGTAACATCAACATCAGCATTATCAAAACCATTCCAAACTCCCCGTTAACCATCCGAAACCATCCCGAGCCTTTCGGGACCCCAACTAAACATACCAACGCATCATATATGATCGTTCAAACTTAGTCGAGCCTTCGAAACATCAAACACAACATCAAAACCCCAAAAACACATCGAATTCAAGCCTATGAACTTTGAAATTTCTAAATGCCACCAACGATGCCGAAACTACCCAAAACAACTCCGATTGACCTAAAACTTTGCAGACAAGTCCAAAATGACATTACAAACCTGTTCCAACTATCGGAATTCCATTCCGACCCCGATAGCCTATTTTCCACTGCCGACCAAAATTCGCCAAAAACTAACTTTCGCCAATTCAAGCCTAATTCTACACCGGACATCAAAATTACATTCCGAACACACTCCCAAGTCCCAAATCACCTAACGGAGCTATCCGAGCCATCAAATCCACATTCTGAGGTCGTTTACCTATAATTCATCCCTCAATTGACTTTTTCCCATTTTAAGGCTATTTTTAAAGACTAAGTTACTGAATTCTCATTTAACCATTCCGACTTCAAGCCTATCGACTCTAACACATCAATAATAGAATAAAAAATCCATAAAAAGTCAATGACAACAATTAAAATGCAAGTTCTACGTTACGACAGACCGGGTCGTTACATTCTCCCCCACTTAAACATACGTTCGTCCTCGAACGTGCCTAGAGCTGTTGCAACACCACCACAATTTGTTGTGTAACCTTCCATGCACATATTCGGAGGTGATCCCTTGTCACCCTACCCCATCTACGTCTGATAACACAACATAACTGAAATTTCATTATCAAATCCTGACCCATAAACCTTAAACCCAAGTTTCCACTTCTGAAATAATTTACAAGTTCAAATTTGCACGACTATAAGCTGAAATAGTCTGAACACGATGTATCAAACCATATCGTAACCCAAGATGAAATCACATAATATAACGCGTGGCTCAACCATTCATAGCGATAACTCCTAACCACAATAGCTGTTCAAACAACTCAATACCGGTACATAACCTCTTATCAAGAAATGTCTCGCTCTAACACTTCCATATATTGTCGATGATGAAAGAAACACGTAGAAACTAACAACCATTCGTCCGACCAGTCAGACATGAAGCTCCCCTTTCCCAAACAGGAATTATAGCAGATTTCTAAGCTGACTCCTGATATTTATCCTTCCAACTGTGCTGTAGACAATTCTGAAAATATCCATTCTAGGTCCAATGATCTCTTCTCATCCATCACGACCACCCTGATAACATGACACATCAATACAATTCGAAGCCAAAACCTGTGCAACTTGTGCACTTAACAGCAACATCCAAATGCAATCAATTTATATAAAAGATCCACAGGAGAGGACTATCCTGCCATTAAGAATTACCATCACCACATCATGCTAACAGCCTGGCACACACCGTAAAAATTAAAACACACGAATCCAATACCAAGGTCATACCCCTACGTAACTCCACTACGCTGCGCGATCTCATCCAAACGCTGGTCTGCTTGAAATAATTCAAGACATCTTGCCCAAAATCAATAACCATTCGAAATTCGACATCAAGTACTCAAAGTGCATTGCCATAACCACGGGGGAAACCAGACGATACCATGCCACCCGAATTAGAAGGTATATAACCAACACATCTCACCGGGCAACATCCCATTTACTTACCTTACTAAATCCTCTCTATAAATCCCCTATAGAACCGCACCCTATGTACATATAACCAACGATCACAACTCCTCGAAACACCGAAAGGCAACCCATAGATCACTCTAAAACACAAATAAGCTCAATGACAATCAAATGGTACATCTCCTAACCATAGCAATTCGGAGTCAACAATTCTGGCCTATTGCAAAAAAGACACACACCCATACCATGCCTATCAATAACTCTAAATCATCTCTAGTCACCCACAATAGATAGATAACTCTCCGGAGGTTCACAATGACTGAGTCATGGCACATAGCTAACACCTGACTAATATTGCTCGCATCTTCACGGTCTACAACCACAAAATAACTTGTTCATGAGAACTCCCAGTCTCGAAATCCATAAAGCACACCAATTACCATATCTGATCCCAGCTGCACCTCCCGAATATATAACATGTCTCCAATACTCAATCATTCCACGGGGGATACCCCTATAATTATTCTGTGCCACCAAGAAACCTTGAATATCAGCAGCCAATCCAACAAAAGAGCGTCGTAACACCAATGAAGCGCCCTTATTCAAACACATTGCCTTAACACATTACCCTTTATGAATGTATACTCTCATCCATCCACCCAATAGTGGTATCCTTTACCTAATCATCTGAAGCTGCCAGTTCTGGCCTTCCTTCCAGAACTGAACCGTGATCTCACATATGCCACTCTCCACCATACACAAAATACCACATACGCCATGAAATCCTATGATAAATATGAGAACTTCATGCTCCCTTCCTAGCCACAACAAGTACGTACCCAACTAGCCAAGAACTTTCCATTCGATCCCATCTAGAAGCGAAATCACTATACATCACCTTGCCCTCACGCCCGTAGAAATATACATCTCCAACCGTGGTAGAAACCATCAAGAACTCCCGAATCACACTTGTACAACACCAAACCGATAGGACTGAATCCTTCTAACTCATCCAAGATACGCATGCCACCAAATCCCAAGAGAATTGCTAAGAAACACCTATAACAACTCATTACTTCATAACACCCACAGAACTAATCATATCCCTTATCGTTTATCATGCCGATCCAACCTACTACCAAGATGTCCTATTCATTCAAGTTCCTTATGACTTACCTTCGAATTGATACTTCTTCGTGCCATAATACCGCAATTCTCAATCCAGACTCACCGCACAAAACCCGAGCATAAAATATATAGTCTAAGGCTCATAAGCCGCTGAGTACTCCCTCAATTATCCCCAAATGCACTACATTAGAAATACTTACCCTGAAGAGACTTCCTACGAATTTAAAGCCATTACCTTCACTTTCCTGATACTGATGCATAAAATCCATGATAATGCAAATACATCACAAGCCTTGACACCTTTCCCGTAAATCTCAGTTCTAGCCCTTCTCACACCTTGAAGATCCTCGATCGCTACATATAACCTTGAATCCGTCTGAACCATTCTCGAATGCCATTTACTCTATGAAATTTCAATTACACTAACCAAGTAAACAGAATGACCTGACCCCGCTTGCAATCCACATACTAGGAGAGTAATCCACACCTTTGAAGCAACAAGCACGCTCATACATTGCACACTCTACACTTACCAGTACAACTCCATCATACAATGAATTCCACTATCCGTAAAGTACATTACAACTTGTATCGAAGAAATTTCCATCACTCGAGTCATTCCCTGACTCCACCTCTGTAGGTTATAGCTGATTTACCAACATACCTCGAACCGAAACCAATACAACACATAATCGTGTAATCAACTTATCAATAACGAACTCCCCCACTTGGCTCAAAGCCAAGGATCAAGACAAACAAGATTATTCCCACACATTATCACTGCCACCATGTTGTGGTGGGATTCAACTAAATCCTCCATAAGCTTATATGACCCAAACCATCTAACACTCAAATCAATTTCCAATCTCGCATCCACCATTGTGATGGTCATGACAACTCCCAGAAGCGATCTAAACTCAAATTGCAGCATGCATCATTTTCTGATAGAGAGAACTTACTACAGATAAACATAAGGGTCACACACCTCAGGACAACTCGCAGGAGATACTCCTCACCTGCTAAATCTCAAAATGTTATCTCCCTATACACTTCCGAATATCATAGCTATCACACAATCACTATACCTTTTTAAAGTAGAACATAACCACTGCCTGCCCTCGAGACATCCCATAAGCGGTATAAGAACCTGAAGTTGATGGCAATACTAACACTGGAGCTGTGGTCCAGGAATTTTTGAGCGTCTGGAAGCTCCACTCACACTCGTTTGACCACATAGATACCTTCGCTGGACACCACGTGTCCCTAGAATGCTATTGAACTACGCCAACAATTCACACTTGGATAACTTCGTACAAAGCTTCTCCTCCCTATATCCTTCTAATACCGTCATCAAATGCCAAGTATGTTATCCCTGGCTACGAGAGTACGACAGGATGCCATCAATAACAAAGAAGTTATAACACGACTGAATACACCATCAATAAAATACATGAACGCTGATGGGGAATTGGTCAACCCAAAAGACATCACCAGGAACTCATAACACAACAAAAAAATCTACTTCACTACACAACTAAACCACACGAGAGGTCCTTCAATACACTCACAACTCGAAGCCATATTCTAACTCAATATAGACGTCAAATACTTAATGGTTCTTGCCACATTTCCCGCTAATACATTCTTGTCACAATCAAACAAGCTGAACACATCTAACTATCAATCAAACTCACCACATAGTCATATAGTCACCAAGTTCCATCAATAAGGACACAAACGGAAATATAAGCCCCCCCAACACATGTGCTCACCCAAATGAAATCTCAACACTCAAGCCACAGACAAAATCCGGCCTCAAGTCCTTCCGACTGGCCCATTATTAACATGTTAAAAATCATAGCTCACCCATGGAAGTTACAAGCTGACGACGTACAACTGCTACCAGGCGCTCACGTGCATCCGAATACATGAAGGGAATTCAAAGAGTTACGCTTTTTGGATGAATAAAATGGATTCCCACGACAAGAATTCAATATTGTGGAATGTTTCCTAAGGGTTCTGCAGCCTCTCGAAGATAAGTACAGACATCTCCGTACCGATCCGCAAGACTCTACTAAACCTGCTCATGACTGGTGAGACCTATTTAACCTAGAGCTTTGATACCAACTTGTCACGACCCAAATTTTGGAGCCGTGATAGCACCTGTCGTGGAACCAGGCCATCCACCTATCTATAACAAATATAGGTCCAATTATCAGAGATATTACCATTTTTAACAAGTCTAAAATCAATAATAATAGTAAATCAGAATTTGGAAATTTTTTTATGAAAATCAAAACCCAAATCCTACAAACCCCGGATGCAATGTCACACAGTCAAGAGCTGCTATTACTTAATACAACTAAAAAGAAATGACCAACATAGTCTGAAAATAAGTACGACAAGTAGAAAAGGAAGAGATGACGAGATCACGGTCGCCAGCTGCTACCTCACTAACTCTGATGAAACTGGTGCTACTCACTGACCAGAGTTGAGTCCCGATGTACCTAGATCTGCACACAAGGTGCAGGGGGTAACGTGAGTACGCCAACTCAGTAATAAAAAAAACCAAACTACGGACTGAGAGGTAGTGACGGACTAAAACTCCGATAATTCGATCAACAGTATATAAATTGGACATGACAGTAATATATTAGAAAATAAACAAGATGCGTCAATTTATGTCTGTAGCCCTGCATACTAGCATGAATTCATATAGAATCAAGAATGATGTGTACTCAGTAATCAGACTCTCATAAGGTGGTCCACTCAGTACTAGAATACGGCCTTCCGGCCCAGGGAAAGTCCATCCCGGATATTACATAAACACAAGTGACACAGTCACCTAGTACTGAGAAAAAAGGCCGATCCAGCCCCACGGAGAAGATCCATCTCCGGAACATAAGCCCCATGGAGAAGGTCCATCTCCGGAACATAACACTCGGACAAGATCCATGTCTAGGGAAGATCCATCCTTCACATAACATCAGCTTCAGACAAGATTCATGCCCAGGTAAGATCCATCCCTCATCATCAATGCGTTCACTGGGGGTGTAAAGATTCCGGAGGGGCTCTTATAAGCCCAAGCGCTATATCAAGCCAACGAAGGCATGATTCCAGGGTCGATGCGGTGTGCAGTCCGACCTCATAACTGTCTCAAAACCAGGCTTCAAGCCTCACTCAGTCAGTACCTTCCAGTCTCACTCACAATGCTCTAACATATGAAAATCAGCCCAAACCAATGATAATATAGAATAAACTAGCAACTTACGATACTGAGGCATGAAACATATACTATAACAGGACTGAGTACATGAAAACAATAATCATAAATTGAGATAGCAATAATCGACCGTTCCGGTCTGAACATATCGGCATGAGGCCTTAACATTTATACTTAGCATGATTTCTATTGCGTTGAAGGTAAATGACACCTTCACAGTACAAATATCAACCTAAGATAACCATTAGAGAGTGCCATGGGATGAGCCAGGCTACAAATATTCAGTGTACGCCCGCATGCCCGTCACTTGGCAAGTGTGTCACCTTAATTAACATCAAATATCAAATAGTTTGGAGTTTTGAACCCTCAGTTCCAAGTTTGGAAGCGTTACTTACCTCAAAACCGGCTAATATACTACTCTGCAGTGCCCTTGCCTCTAAATTCAGCCTCCGCGTGCTCCAAATCTATCAACAATCAGATGTATATCATTATAATGTGCTAAGGAACTAATCTCAATCGAAATTTATCAAAAATACTCAAAAATCCCGAAATTGGTCAAACCCGACCCTGATCCCACGTCTCGGAACTCGATAAAATTTACTTCGCAAGAAACCTCGTCCTCCTACGAGTCTATACATACCAAGAACACTGAAGTCGGAGTCCAAATGACCCCTCAAATTCCCATTTTAAAGCCTCTTAATCCCAACCCTAATAACCCAATTTGCACTGATTTTTCCCTAATTTTCCACCATAAATCCGACCTTTAATCACATATAAACGAGTTTAAAGTCCAAAAAAACCTTACCTCAATGAAGAACTATCGAATCCCCTCTTCAAAAACCCTTCAAAAGCTTCAAATCCGGATGAAATATTGAGAAAGATGGCTAAAATTCGCGAAGGCACGCTTTTATACCTTCTGCCCAGTGGTTCCGCACCTGCAACCACTTACTCGCACCTGTGGAACCACACCTGCGGATCCCATGTGCGCACCTGCGGAAAACCCCAAGGACCTCAACTTCCGCACCTGCGATCGACCTCCCGCACTTACGGCCTCGCAGGTGCGGCAATTACCTCGCACATGCGGAATCTTCTCACTCAGCCAAACTTCCGCACATGCGGTGCCATGTCCGCTCCTGCGGAACCGCACTTGCGGCTCCCCTTCCGCAGGTGCAGAAACACCAGTAACAACAACATCAACAATATAAAAACAATTCCAAACTCCCTGTTAACCATCTGAAACCATCCCGAGCCCCTCAGGACCCCAACCAAACATACCAACGCATCATATATGATCATTCAAACTTAGTCGAGCCTTCGAAACATCAAACACAACATCAAAACCCCAAAAACACATCGAATTCAAGCATATGAACTTTAAAATTTCTAAATTCCACCAACAATGCCGAAACTACCCAAAACAACTCTGATTGACCTGAAACTTTGCAGACAAGTCCAAAATGACATTACGAACCTGTTTCAACTGTCGAATTCCATTCCGACTCCAATAGCCTATTTTCCACTGCCAACCAAAATTCGCCAAAAACTAACTTTCGTCAATTCAAGCCTAATTCTACACCAGACATCAAAATTACATTCCGAACACACTCCCAAGTTCCAAATCACCTAACGGAGCTGTACGAACCATCAAATCCGCATTCTGAGGTTTTACCAATAAGTCAACCCTCAGTTGACTTTTTCCCATTTTAATGCTATTTTTAAAGACTAAGTTGCTGAATTCTCATTTAACCATTCCGATTTCAAGCCTATCGACTCTAACATATCAATAATAGAATAACCAATCCATGACAAGTCAATGACAGCAATAAAAATACAAGTTCTACGTAATGACAGATTGGAACTTAGACTTTCAAGTTCAAAAGTTCAGGACAGATGGTCCTGAACTTATACTTACAAGTAAAAAATTTAAGGACAGGCAATCCTTAACTTTGAGTTACAAGTTCAAAAGTTAAGGACACAAGGTCCTGAATTTAGACTAACTGAAATTAATGATATTACCTTGATATCATTTTGAATCTTTTTTTTCTGATACATATATTTTCTGATTTATTCTAGTAACTTCAGCCTGCAGATCCTTTTTAAACTTCTCCGATAATCTCTGAATAAAAAACCATAAAAACATAAAAGTCTCTTAAGCAAAAAATAATCAAATAAAAAACTAATGCCATTCAAAGACAGAAAACCTATTTTAACAATTTCCTTAAGCATGGCTTCATCAAATTGTGTGGAAGAAGGCATTGAGCCTTGATCTTTAGAAATTGTCTCATGCAAACTAACATGCTCTGCATCTTCTTCACAATAAATAAATGGTGCCACCTCGATCAAATTATACACATATTATATAACAAAAAAAACATAAGTTTTCAAAACTAAAACAGATAAACAAAAAAATAGCTAGTAATTAGATTAACTTACATTTTTCATTATGGAAGTATTTTTTACACAGAGAATCATATTATGGAGATTTCATATCCGAATAACATAACAACCGAGGAAAACCACATTCTCGGAAGTTCACAAATTGTTTTTCCTGGAAAATAGGCAATACTTCCATAATCCAAATACAAAAAGCAAAAGGAAAGCCAAGTATAGTGTAGCTATACTTGTCTTTATCTTTGTCTTTCTCTTTCTCTTTCTCTTTCTCATTCTCATTCTCATTGGGATTCAAACAACTCTTCAATGATTTTAATAACGTTTCATAACAAAGAGAGCCCCAGTTGAAAGAAGAGCATAGTTCATCATCATCTACAATTTTCATTATCTGCTCGGACACATTCCTATTCTTCCGCTTCTCCATCAAAACAGATTCAACAAAATAAATTATTGCCAACTTCACAACATCATCATCGCTACCTACAAATGATGTAGTTGTACCATCTGGGTGACCAGTAATAAAATTAAACAAATCACCCAACTCAACTCTATCCTTTTCGGAGAAATAGACTTTCGAAAGCCTATTCTCTTTTTCATGCAAACCTTTGATGTCCAATAAAGAAGAACAATTCAAACTAGTAATTATATGAAATGCTTCACGTGTAAACTTAATTTCATGGTCAAAAACCTTGAATGTCATCGAATTAGGGTCATTATTTACAATTTCTGAAAGCAATACACAGTGAATAAGTTTACCACAGAACTTCACACTTTGTAATCGGAAAAAATTTCCGAAAATACCATCCCTCAACTTCTTCCACTGTATGTTCGACAAAAAACTTTTTATTGTTTTCTTATACTGTAAATCTCCTTTCCAATAGCTCATTAAATTACGCCAAAAATCAAACTCGAACACACGATCTCCTTCCATTAGCACACTACAAAGAAGGAAAAAGAACATAAAGATTAGGACTTACAGTTACAAGTTGAAAACTTCAGGGCACTTGGTTCTGAACTTCAAGTTTCAAGTTAAAAAGTTAAGGGCAGGCAGTCCTTAACTTAAAGTTTCAAGTTCAAAAGTTAAGGACAATAGGTCATGAACTTCAACTTTCAAGTCCATAAGTTAAGGACACTTGGTCATTAACTTCAAGTTTCAAGTTAAAAAGTTAAGGGCAGGCAGTCCTTAACTTAAAGTTTCAAGTTCAAAAGTTAAGGACAATAGGTCATGAACTTCAACTTTCAAGTCCAAAAGTTAAGGACACTTGGTCATTAACTTCAAGTTTCAAGTTAAAAAGTTACGGACAGACAGTCCTTAACTTATAGTTTCAAGTTGAAAAGTTAAGGACACTTGGTCCTGAACTTCAAGTTTCAAGTTCAAAAGTAAAGGACACTTGGTCCTTAACTTTAAATTCCAAGTTCAAAAGTTAAGGACACTTAGTCCTGAACTTTGACTTACAAGTTCAAAAGTTAAGGACACTTGGTCCTTAACTTAGAGTTACAAGTTAAAAAGTTAAGGACAGGTAGTCCTTAACTTGTAGTTTCAAGTTGAAAAGTTAAGGACACTTGGTCATGAACTTCAAGTTTCAAGTTCAAAAGTTAAGGACACTTGGTCCTTTTGAATTCCAAGCTCAAAATTTAAGGACACTCAGTCCTTAACTTTGAGTTCCAAGTTAAAAAGTTAAGGACACTTGGTCCTTAACTTTGAATTCCAAGTTCAAAAGTTAAGGACACTTAGTCCTGAACTTTGACTTACAAGTTCAAAAGTTAAGGACACGTGGTCCTTAACTTAGAGTTAAAAGTTAAAAAGTTAAAGACAGGCAGTCCTTGACTTATAGTTTCAAGTTGAAAAGTTAAGGACACTTGGTCCTGAACTTCAAGTTTCAAGTTCAAAAGTTAAGGACACTTGGTCCTTAACTTTGAATTCCAAGTTCAAAAGTTAAGGACACTCAGTCTTTAACTTTGAGTTCCAAATTCAAAAGTTAAGGACACTTGGTCCTTAACTTTTATGTACACAGTTAACTAAAAATTCATAAACACAGTTAGCTTATGAATTCGTACGAATATTTTTATGAAATGTCCTTACATAATCAAATATATTGATTGAACCACAAACACATTTCAATACCAAAAATTTCTGAATAACTTTCTCACAAAAATCCGCTTCTTATTCGACACTGGATCAACTTATAATCATTATTTTTGAAATTTCACACATACTTGATGCCAAACACAGTATTGATCGTGATTACACATATACAAAAATAAAGATGCATAAAAGCAACAAAAAAAAATACCAGTTCGATCGTTCAATGCAGAGAAGATGACGAAGGAGAAAGATTAAGTGCATCTGGTTTGCATGCAAGGACGATACAGATACTGAGGAGCACGCGAAAGTTGCCTTTGAAATTTTTGCTCTCAAATTTTCCCTCTGAACGAATAAAACAAGGGTTTGGGAATATAAGAATTGAAGAAAGGGTGAAAATATCTTTTCAAAATAATTTTAATAGAGTAGTGACTATTTTTGCTCAGCACTAGAATGAGTGGATAAAAAATAAACACCACCTTACTTAGTGGCTATCACACGACATTTTTACCAAGTACGGTTACTACTCAATTTAGGTCCAATCGGTCATGATCGTGGGTTCTATCAATTACAAGAATTAACCTAAACAACCGCCCAATCCAACCACTTAAATTAAAAATAGCCGGTGAAAGTATAATACAAGTATACTTTATATATTATAAGTGTATAACTATGTATAATTAATGTATAAACTATGTAGATGACTAGAAAAAGTAAACAATAAATATGACCGGCTATTTGTGTAAAGATCCCGAAATCGGGATTAATCCGTGGGCTTACACTTTTGGACAATGATTGGTGTATAAATGGCGTGGGGTAGCCACTATTTAAGGTGGTGTTTATTTTTTATCTAGTAATTCTACTGTTGAGCAAAAATAGCCACTACTCAATTAAAATCAATATGAAAAGATATTTTTACCCTTTCTTCCATTGCTTTTCTTCTCAAACCCTCGCTTCTCACTCTGCATCGAATACATTGGCTCTGGTTTCTTGATTAAGAACTAAACAAGTTGGGCGTGGCTCTAGCAGATGAAGTTATTTCATTTAATCTATAATTTTTAGTTGAAAAATACAAGAAAAGGAAAAGGAAAACACAAACAAGTGTTTCTCTTTTCTCTGTTTGAGATATTCACAAACAAAAATTAGTGCAAATGGGGTATTTGTTGAAAGAGGTTTTGAAGACACTTTGTGGAGTGAATTAATGGTCTTACGCTATTTTTTGGAAGTGGAAGATCAGTTGCCAGAATATCAATTGAGTTTTCTTATTTCAATGAATCAAATTCTCTTTTTTTTATGTGGGTCTTGAACTTAGAGTTGGAAGTTCTAAAATTAAGGACATTTGGTTCTTAACTTAGAGTTACAAGCATATAAATTAAGGACAGACAGTCCTTAACTTAGAGTTACAAGTTCAAAAGTTAAGGACACTTGGTCCTGAACTTAGACTAACAAGCCCAAAAGTTAAGGACTATAGGTCCTGAACTTACAGTTACAAGTTCAAAAGTTAAGGACACTTGGTCCTGAACTTAGACTAACAAGCCCAAAAGTTAAGGACTATAGGTCCTGAACTTACAGTTACAAGTTCAAAAGTTAAGGACAATAGATCCTGAAGTTTGAGTTCCAAGTTCAAAAGTTAAGGATAATAGGTCCTTAACTTTTGAACTAACTTTGAATTCCAAGTTCAAAAGTTAAGGACACTTGGTCCTTAACTTTGAGTTACAAGTTAAAAAGTTAAGGATACTTGGTCCTGAACTTCAAGTTTCAAGTTCAAAAGTTAAGGACACTTGGTCCTTAACTTTGAGTTCCAAGTTCAAAAGTTAAGGACACTTGGTCCTTAACTTTGAGTTACAAGTTAAAAAGTTAAGGACACTTGGTCCTGAACTTCAAGTTACAAGTTCAAAAGTTAAGGACACTTGGTCCTTAACTTTGAGTTCCAAGTTCAAAAGTTAAGGACACTTGGTCCTGAACTTAGACTTACAAGTTCAAAAGTTAAGGACACTTGGTCCTGAACTTTGAATTCCAAGTTCAAAAGTTAAGGACACTTGGTCCTGAACTTAGACTTACAAGTTCAAAAGTTAAGGACACTTGGTCCTGAACTTAGACTAACAAGTTCAAAAGTTAAGGACATGCAGTCCTTAACTTACAGATACAAGATCAAAAGTTAAGGACAATATGTCCTTAACTTTGACTACAAGTTCAAAAGTTAAGGACGCTTGGTCCTGAAGTTTGAGTTCCAAGTTCAAAAATTAAGGACGTGTAGTCCTGAAGTCCTGAAGTTAAGTTTAAAAGTTAAGGACATGTAGTCCTGAAGTCCTAAAGTTAAGTTCAAAAATTAAGGACATGTAGTCCTGAAGTCCTGAACTTAGAGTTACAAGTTCAAAAGTAAAGGACATGTAGTCCTGAAGTTAAGTTCAAAAGTTAAGGACATGAGCAGAAGGGTATTTTCGTCCGGCAGTTAAAGTTTATTAAAGCAGTGGCTAAAGACTAAAGACATTTTAAACTGTAGCTTAAAAGTAATCATGTGTTATTAGTGGCTAACCGTGCACTTCCCCATGATTGGTCCTAAGTGGGCCAGCAAACACATATTAGAGATCTATAGTTATTCTATATGGGCCAGTTGTGCAAAGAAGTCATCCAGTTACGATAATATCTGGAGGTTCCATTGTAATGTGGTTATCGTTTTCTTTTTCTTCTTATTATTCTTTAATTAGTATAAGACTCGCGTGATGCGCGCACAATTCTAAAAAATATTTATCATATCAAAATGTGATTTAGTTTATTTACGCACATTAGATCATATTGATTTTGTAAAATTCTAACTATCAACTTGTTTCTTAACTCAATCTATGAGAACCTTTCATAACAAAATTATATATAAAATTTGATTTTATTGATTAATTACCACGATTATTTAAGTAATTATGGTCTCTTAAATTATATTACAATACGAACTATTTTATTGATATATCATATACGATAAAATCATACCATATGGTATATGTTGTATGATAAGAATATATGTATCACAAATATATATAAAATATTATACTATAGCAATAGTGCTTACAATAAATACATACAATATATGGTTATATGATATATATTGCACCCAAATTATTAATTATTTAGTATATTATAAAATAAAATATTAAAAATGATAGAATTTAATAAATCTTTCCAATTGTCTGTTATATGAATTTTTCTAACAAATGTTTTAACTAAAATACTTTGAAACGAATTATATAGTTATGTTGCATATTGAAACGATTTGAAATTAAATAGATATGTTGCATATTGAAACGATTTGAGTATAGAATATTTTTAACTAATACGCCTTTCCACTTCTTGTGTCTTGTAGTCATAGACGGACAACTCTCAAACTCTTCCATTAAAAATAAAATGTAACGACACAAGTCCTCAATATATCCGTTGCTTGAGCCGTAAATTATCTATTTTAAGCAATTTCTTTTGCTGTTCACTTGACGGATATTGTTCGTCAACTCGGCAAATACTGTTCATTAATCTCGTTGTTTATTTCATATATAACTACTACTCCATTAGTAATCTCTTATTGAAGCAAATAACGTTATTATGGTAAAAAAAATACTATTAATGACAAATTCATATGTATTTATAAAAAAAATCAACTAATAGTGACATTTTTTCTGTCAATGCGCATGAAATATGGTCGGCTTTTTCGCTTTGTAGTTTGCAGTCAGACAGAGAACTTTTAATTACAATAATTCATAGTAAAAATAAAAGTGAGATAATCACTTATATGGTGATTTTTTTGCTAATGAGAGAAACTTTTATTAAAATAAAACGATATACTTATTACATGGTTGGAATTGGGTGTGGAGTCCCAGTTCCAAATGTGTCATTTTCAAGTACAGATATAATAAAAGGTGGTGGGTATGAGAATATCATAACATTTCTTCTATCTTTTGGGTCCCTGCCTTTCCCATAGCAGGCCAGCTTGTCCGCAACGCTGTTAGCTTCCCTATATGGCTCATTTGTGGGCTCCCAAGCTGCACCGGTAGATGCCTGCAATCATGTAAAATGTGTGAGAAAAATAGATTATCTGATTCAAGCATTCGGAGTAATACCTGTGAGTCCGTTTCCACAATCAGTGGAATTATAGAGTTAGATACTGCTATCTTTATCCCATTTTACAAAGCTAGGAGTTCCATGTGTACTGCAGAGTGTGCATAGTTGTGAGAAGAAAACCCAAGTCTCCATTCTCCATTGTGCTAAAAATTCATCCTCCCCCTCCTATTTTTGTAAGAGGGTCGAAAGCACCATCAACATTTAGTTTGTAATAACCCTTTGGGGGAGGTGTCCATTTAATCGATACAGTTAGTTTATGAGGCTTGTGTTGACAGAGAAGGGCTAAGTGTTGATATTCAAGTGTTTGGAAAATTATTTCGTGAACTGTGAGGGGTTTATCGGAATTTTTGAATAGTTTTTTATTCCTGTTCTTCCAGATGGTCCATAAGATTATGGGGGTCAGGATTTTTAATGGAAGGCTATGGTTATTACAGAAGGTGTGTTTTGTTATCGTGCATAAATCAGAAAAAGTATGTTCAAAGTTATATGGAGGAATAAGAATGTTAAACTTCGCCCATATCGATGTAGCGTTGGGGCATGAAGCGAATATATGAGAAATTATTTCCAGCGAGTTTTGACATGAAGCACAAGAGCCAGTCTGGATAATATGTCAGTGTGCTAGATTAGTTGTTGTTGGTAATTTATCATTTACAAGGAGCCAAAGAAAAAATTTAATTTTGTTAATAGCTTCTATTTTCCAAACCCAATTATGTAAAGGGTACATTGATGATGGTGATTTCCCTAATTGTTCTGAGTGGGTTAGGTAGGCGAATTTTGTTGAGAAAGATCGTAAGTTGGTGAACTTCCAGAAGAAGGAATCTCTCTTTGGTTCGGGCTGTAGTATGTGGGTGGCGGTGATCAGGTGGTTTAAATTAGTGGGTACTTCCATGGAGAGTGAATTAAGGTCCCAATGGTGGTTTAGGGAAAGAATGTTGTCAATGGTTAAATAATAGTCTGTTTGAGTGAGTGGGCCTTGGATGAAATGGCGCAGTGAGTTTGTTGAATTGTCCAGTTGTCCTCCCAAATTCTTACGGTCGTACCTGTTCCAATATTCCACCATATTCCATGTTTGAAGAATTTTAAGTTCTTGGTAATGCTTTTCCAGACATAAGAGACTGTATTTTTCCACTTTAGATCATTAAGGGATGGACGTTTTTTATATTTTTCCTTTAATATTTTGACCCAGAGTTGGTCTGAGTGGGAGTAGAATCGCCATGTTAAGCTAAAGAGTAGCGCTAAATTTTTTGTTGTTGCATTGGGAATACCAAGCCCTCCCCAACTTTTAGGAAATGTAGAAGTATCCCAATTTATTAGGTGGAATCTTCTTTTAGTATCAGTGGAACCCCAAAGGAAGTTGCGCTGGATACGATCTATTTTTCGTATGGTATTTTGTGGGAGAGAGTTAACTTGCATGACATATTGGAGAATTATAGCTAGGGTAGATGTAATCAACGTAGTGCGGCCTGCTAGTGATAACATATTAGCCTTCCAACCTTGAAGACGGTTATTCATTCGGTCAATAATATGTTGGTATTCAGCTGATTTAGGATGTTTGTTTGTAATTTGGAGACCCAAATAGTTTCCAAATGAAGATGTTGGACTGATATTGAGGAGGTTGGAGATTAATTGTTGGGTATCCATAGGGAATTTCTTTGAAAAAATGGTTTTTGACTTTTCAAAATTAATTTTTTGACCAGAGGAGGCTCAGAGAGAGTTAAAGGTGTTAATGGTGGAGAAGGAGTTTTTTGTGTCTGCTTTGGCGAATAGGACTAAATCATCTGCAAATAGTAGATGAGAAAGCTTGGTAGATATTTCTGCCTATGGAGATGGGGTTCCAAAGTGTTGACCCATTTCACTGCATAGTTTTGAAGTTGAACCAGGTCCATCAGAGCACACATCTTGAACTGAATAGCTATATACATAGGAGATATTTGTGAATGTGAAATATCAATGAACCAAGAGATTGTCTCCTAATGCGAAAAGGTTGCAAACTGATAAGAAGATTGAAGTCGAATTCAGCAAGGAAAGTAACAAAATAAAGGAAGTTGAGTTTGGTACGAATTTGTTCACCCAGGTAGAGTTGGACTAGAATTGGACGACAAGCTCAACTGAATCTATAAATACTTGATGTATTTCTGCTGGAATGACACCGCACAAAAGCTGAAGTGAATCAAAAGTCTGAAAGCAAAGTTCCCAGAGTCAATTTGCTAGCAGAATCATTGTGCGATTAAAAGGCTAAAGATCAACTAGAAGAACCAGTTTCATCTGATTAATTATTGAGTCTAGTTGATTGTACTAAGAGTTTTAATATTGCATCTTTCAGCTTTCATAGAAGCAATTGTAATAGGCACGCATTGTTCAAGTTAGATTTAACTTGAGGCGTGTAGAAATTAGCTAGGGGCTAGTTACTACAAAGGGATTAGAGTTAGTCATAGGATTACAAAAGAGTTTATTTTGTAAGTCCGTTTGGCTCAGAGTATTTAGTGAAGAGTTTGAGCAAATCCTACTGAGGAGTAGGTCGTGATTTTTTCACCTTTTGAGCCAGGTGTTTTCCATAGAAGTAAATACATCAAGAAGAACCAGGTTCTTCTATTGAGACAACACTCAAAAATTGGGTACCATACAAAGTAACTTATCTTCTTGTGTGGTATTGACGTTTAAAACATCAATTGGTATCAGAGCGGGTTATCTTTGAAAGGCTAACACCTTGGAGAAGATCAAGATGAGTGCACCACCTGAAAATTGGGAAGGTCAATCAACTGCAAGGCCACCACTCTTCAATGGCTAGTATTACTCTTGGTGGAAAAATAGGATGAAGGACCACCTAATTGGAGAAGACTATGAACTTTGGGACATAGTCACTGATGGTCCTCTAGCTACCATGATGAAGACTGTTGAAGGTATAGATATACCAAATACTAGAGTTGATTGCACTGTTGAGGATCTGAAGAAATGAGAGAAGAATGCAAAGGCCAAAAAGTGGCTAGTGTGTGGACTAGGTCCAGACGAGTACAGCGGAATCCAAAGCTGCACCTCTGCCAAAGAGATTTGGGATACCTTGCAAGTAGCCCATGAAGGAACACCTCAGGTAAAAAGGTCAAGAGGTACTCTACTATACTCTCAGTATGAAAACTTCACTATGAAAGAAGGAGAGACTATCCAAGAGATGTACACAAGGTTCACAACCTTGACTAATGAACTGAAGTCTCTTGGAAGAGTCATTCTTGAAGAGGACAAGGTTGAGAAGATCCTAACAAGGGTCTTGCCTATTTCTTGGGAAAGCAAAATCACTGCTATCTAGGAATCTAAAAATATGGCAACCCTCAGATTGGATGAGCTAATTGGAAATCTCACTACCTATGAACTGAGAAGCCAGACAATGAAGATGGATGGTCCAAAGAAGGAGAGGAGTCTAGCACTAAGAATCACTGAGGGAGCAGATCTGGAAGATGATGAGATGGCCATGATCACCAAAGAATTCAGAAACTTTCTCATGAGGAAGAAGGGCATCTCTAGAGGAGGAAACTACAACAAAGCAAAAGNCCTGTCCTCAGTGGGAAGTATAATGGAAAAAAGAGAGATATGAGAGAAGGAACAGGAAGAAAGAACAAGTCCAACCCAATAAAACCACAACAAAGGCTATGGTTGTTGCTTGGGGGGAAAGTTCAGATGAAGAATCAGAAGATGGGGAGACTGAAGATCAGGCGCTCATGGAAATTGGAGAATCTGACAAGGAATCACATGAAGAACCAGAGGTAAGTATCTCCCATCTTAAAAACAAAGTAAAGTTCCTATCTAAGGAAAAACTCTCTGAGTTGCTACTTGATTTCATAGATGATTCTGAGGAAACAACCAAAGAGAAGGATCAACTATCTAAAGAATGTGCAATGCTAAAAGCAAAGTGCATGAACCTGGACATAAGAGTCAGTGAATCTGAAAAGAAAAATACTGACTTGTTGAACCAGGTTCATCCACTTGAAACTGAGATTCTAGAACTAAAATATGAAAACTTAAAGCTAAAGCTAGGATCCAGTAAAAAGGTTGTTGATTATTATCATATCATGTTAGAAGAAAACATGGGAAAACTAAAAGATAAGATGTATGCCAAGGATGAACAGATAAAAAATCTTAGTGAAGAACTTGGCAAAGTTAAAAATGAATTAGATCGAACTTGTAAATGGAATAAATCCTCTGATTCCCTGATATGGCTTCAAGAGAATAATAATAGCAACAGGAGAGGGATTGGCTTTGGAAGTCAATTGCCCAAGTGGGACCCCAAACACAAGTATCTCACTCTTCCTGAGAATAAAATCTGCACCTATTGTGGTAAGGCTGGGCACTACAAATATAAGTGTAATGCAAAAGAGCAGGCCAGTCAAAGAAATGAGAGGTTTGTAAAAAGGAAACACTGGCTACCAAATTGGGCTAGAAAAAATTTGATTAATCCATTCTCTCATAGAAAAGGACCCAAACTAGTTTGGGTTCTTAAGACTAACCTCTAATTCTTTTTGTAGGTTCAAGTGAGAGAAGGCATCTAGATTTGGTATTTGGATAGTGGCTGCTCAAAGCATATGACTGGGAACATGGAACAACTCCTTTCACTTGAAAGTCTCAAATGAGGAAATGTCTTCTTTGGAAACGGAAAGAAAGGTGAAATCATTGGGGTTGGTAAGGCAGGTAAGGATGACACACGATCCATTGAACATGTGTATCTAATATATGGCTTGATATAGCCTGATCAGTGCATCACAACTATGTGACAGAGGTAACCTGGTTGCTTTTACTTCCACAAAATGTTTTGTGATTAACCTGCTTTCTGACAAGATTGTTTTGCAGGAAAAAAGAATGAATAATATCTATGTCATAGACTTGTCCCCACTGTCTGAAAATGAACTCACTTGCCTAAGTGTGTTGGACAATGATCCCCTCTTGTGGAACAAACGACTTAGTCGCGAGTCTAACTCAGCTTAACAAACTAGTCTCTAAGGACTTAGTGTTAGGACTTCCTAACATTAAGTAAAGGAGGACAAAGTTTTTGAGGCATGTGCCAGGGGGAAGCAGGTAAGGTCTTCTTTCAAAAGTAAGAAAATAGTCAGTACCACCAGGACGTTGGAACTGGTTCATATGGATCTATGTGGTCCTATGAGAACTTTGAGTAGAGGTGGTAAGAGATATGTGATGGTGCTAGTTGATGATTATTCAAGGTTCACTTGGAACTTATTCCTGGCATCTAAGGATGAAGCATTTGATATGTTCACCTCATTTGTCAAGAAAACTCAAAATCAATTAGGACATCAACTAACATCAATAAGATCTGACCATGGTACTAAATTTGAGAATGCGAAGTTTGCTGAGTTCTGTGATGAACATGGTGTTAATCATAATTTTTCTGCTCCTAGAACCCCAGAGCAAAATGGGGTTGTTGAAAGGAAAGACAAAACTCTTGAAGACATGGCAAGAACCATGCTTTTATCTAGCAAACTACCTCACAGCTTCTGGACTGAAGCAATAAACACGGCTTGTTACATAATCAATAGATGCATGACCAGACCTCTGGTAGAGAAAACTCCTTATGAATTACCTAAAGGGAGAAAGCCCAACATATCCCACTTTAGTTCTTTTGCATGCAAGTGTTTTGTACATAATAATGGCAAAGATTCCCTAGGAAAATTTGACCCAGAAGTGATGAGGGAGTATTCTTGGGATGTTCATCACATCGCAAAGCTTATAAAGTGTATAATAAAAGAACTATGTGTGTAGAAGAAAGTATACATGTTGTCTTTGATGAAACTAACATTCTTGCTGAGAGACAGGAACCTGAAGATGTGGAGCTTGGACTGGTAAGAAGCAGTGATCACATTGAAGCAAGCATGGAAGGTGGAACATGTGATGGACCAGGTTCAACTACCCCAAGCATCATGACAGGGGGAATTCAACATATGCAACCTGGCCCTGATCCTTATTCACAACAACAAGACACCATGGAATCATCTAGGAATGAACAGTTGGTACTTAAACCACACATATATCAGATTTCTCACCCTCTTGAGAACATCATAACAAATTTGGCATCCGGAATCAAAACAAGATCATCTTTGAAAAATTTGTGTGCGTTTGATGCCTTTCTATCCATGATCGAACCAAAGAACATTGGGGAATCCCTACAAGATGATGATTTGGTAAATGCCATGCAAGAAGAGCTGAATTAGTTTGAAGAAGTCAAGTATGGCACTTGGTACCCAGGCCACTAGATAGATCAATGATTGGCACCAAATGAGTCTTCAGGAATAAGCTCGATGAGGATGGAACTGTTACATGGAATAAGGCAAGATTAGTTGTTCAAGGGTATAGTCAAGAAGAAGGAATTGAATATGATGAGACCTTTCCCCTGTGGCAAGACTGGATAGCATTTGCTGCACACATGGAATTCACTCTTCATCAAATGGATGTTAAGAGTTCCTTTCTCAATGGCTATCTTAAGGAAGATGTATTTGTCAAACAGCCTCCAGGTTTTGAAAGCAAGGATTCACCTGACCACGTATACAAACTCGACAAGGCTCTATATGGTCTCAAACAAGCACCAAGAGCATGGTACGAACGATTATCAAAATTCCTGCTAGAACATGGGTACAAACGAGGCAAAATTGATAGTACCTTGTTCTTAAGGGAAAAGGGTAAGGATCTCCTGGTTGTACAAATATATGTGGATGATATTATATTTGGGGCGACTTCTAAAAAATTGAGCAAGGAATTTGCTATGCTAATGGGAAGTGAGTTTGAGATGCGTATGATGGGTGAGCTAAACTTTTTCTTAGGCTTGCAAATTAAGCAAAACCCAAATGGAACAATGATCCACCAACAAAAGAATGTGACAGAATTGCTAAAGAAGTTTAAAATGGAAGACTCAAAAGAAATAGACACTCCCATGGCCACAACTACAAAATTGAATGTGGATGAACCTGGTTCATCTATTGATCAGAAGCTATACAGAGGGATGATTGGGTCTATATTATATCTCACTGCCAGCAGACCTGATATTGTGTTCAGCGTGGGATTGTGTGCTAGGTTTCAGGCAAATCCAAAGGAGTTCCACCTCACTGCAGTAAAGAGAATTTTGAGATATTTGAAAGGCACCACTGATTTGTGCCTTTGGTATCCTAAAGGTAGTAATTTAGACCTTGTTGGATATGTTGATGCTGATTATGTAGGATTCCTGGTTGACAGGAAAAGTACTTCAAGTATGGCTCACTTTCTGAGTTCATGCCTTGTGTCTTGGGCTACCAAGAAACAAAATTCAGTAGCCTTGTCTACTTCTGAGGTTGAATATGTGGCTGCAGCCTCATGCTGTGCCCAGTTGTTATGGATCAAGCAACAACTCATGGACTTTGGTATTTATGTGGGATGCATTCCTATTTTTTGTGATAACACTAGTGATTAGTATGACGAAGAACCCGGTTCATCACAAAAGGACTAAGCACATAGATTAATAATTGCTCAGCACCATGTCTTTATTGCCATACTCTTGTGCCATGTTTAATATGATTCCCTGGATACTAATAATGTTTATCTATCTTTGTAAATTGAGGCAATTTAAAGATTTCTAACAGGATGAACCTGGTTCATCCATGCTGATTCATCTGACTGATAAGGTACGTACTCTTCTCCATTTATTAATTCAATTATAGTCATACATGAGCGGGATTCTTTCCATAATTGGTTCAAACACAAATACTTTGTAATCACCCAAATTGAACCAGTTTCAAGAAGTCCAGTCTTCACTTAATTAGCCTAGGTTAAGGGGAAATTAAATGTCTAATCAAGTCAGTCCTTCGGCGATTAGACTCCTACTTGAGTACAAATTCTGCAGGTTGAAATCTCCCTAGCCACATCTTATAAAAGGTCATCATTACTCTTCTCTTCATAAAGCTACCCTCAAACCAAGTTCAACTCATACTACACAACCCAAAACTGATAACTCGCCTTTTCTTCCTAACAATACATAATAATGTCTTCACCACCACCAGCTTCTTCTTCTAATTCATCACCTAATCGTGATCACGATGGAGGAAATTCTGAATCTGTCTCCAATTCTCCATCCGTTTACAGTTCGGAATCACCAGAAATTTCATCAACCCCTGAAAATACACCCATTCCTGAACCCACTCCAAACCCTAATCCTGCCCCCAAGAATCGTCGTGTCAAAGTTCTTGCCCGGAATACTGTTGCTTCTGGGGCTAGGGAAAAATTCTTGGAGGATCTTATTAAAGCAGACAAAGGTACTAAGTCAGATTCGTCCAGTGAATCCTTTAATTCAGCCAATGAGGAAGACACACATGGTTCAACCAGTTCTGAAAAAGGTAATATTGAAATCAATTCTGAATTTACTTCTGCTGATAAAAGATTCGTGTTGGTTGGGTCTGTTATTGATGTTGAAGTACCTGGAAGGCAAAGGGGTGGTAGAAAAGAAAGAATTCTTGAGAGAGAGGGAAAAGAAGTTGTGAGGGGATCTGGGGATGATGGTACCACGCTGGTTATTTGTGGTCCCATTCCTGAAACTGTTGGAGAAAACGTCACAGATTTAGGGGGAAGCATAGTTGAGGAAACTGCAGCAGGTCTTGCAAGTCTGAAGAAAGGAACAGATGAACCTGGTTCATCTCGAGAAGAAACATTGGCTGAAAAGCTTAAGAAACTGGGGGAGTCCTATAACCCCAAGAAAAGAAGGAATCAGAAGCCCAAGAATGCAACTCACCCAGTTCCTTCAAAGAAAATAAAAATTTCTGAAGTTGTTGATGTTCCTGCTCCAAAAGTAAGAGCTATGAAGAAGAGAAATTAGAAAAGGCTCTGAAAGAGAGCAAGAAGAAGAGGGCAGCAAAAGGAAAAGCAAAAGTTGGAGAGCCTGTTGAGGCTATTGATATTGAAGAGACGACATTGGACCTGGTCCAACAGGAGGAGCAGCCTGCTCCAGGTGTGGCTGAGACACCAAGACCCACAAAGGCTAAGGCTTCTTCAAAGAAGTCAGCTAGAATGTCTTTCACACCAACAAGATCTGTTAAGAGGACCAGGGCCAAGCCAAAGAAAGTGAAAATTGTTGAGAAAGAGGATGATGATGCAGACTGGAGTGGAGAGGAGGAGAAGGAAGTAGGAGAGGTGACTGACAGAGTTACCATGTTTGGAAAAAGAACAATACTGAAGGGTAAGATGGTGAAGGATCTAGAGGAGCCTGGAATGCAATATCTGCTGGAAACTCTGGAGGTGCAGGGCTGGAAGGACCTGGTCCTTCGCATGGAAGGAAGGCTGGCAAGGGATGAGTTGGTAGAATTCATGGGAAATGGCATTGTCAAGGAAGGCAGGGTCACCTCCATGGTCAAAGGAATTTAAGTTTCCTTTGATGCTAAAGAACTAGGTGTTATTCTGAACATACCAGCTGAGGGCTATGAGGACTATACAAGGAAAATATGGCCTTGTCTAGATGGGATAGCCTCAACAATCAACATCATCAGATTCTTCAGTGATAGTGAGAAGGATATTGAACCCAGGCCGATTTACAAGAGTGAAATGAAGCTAGAGCACAAGCTACTCTTCGAGTTCGTCATCAAGTTCCTACTGCCTAGACAAGAAAGAAGGCACATTGGAAATTATATGGATCTTACCTTGATGGAATGCTTGTACAGGGGAAAGCAAATAAATTGGCCGGCTTTCATCATCCAACTCTTTGACAGAGTTGTGAATTGAACCAAAGAACACGAAATTCCATATGGCTTCATTCTGACAGCAGTGTTTGCACATTTTGGGGTTCCAGTAAAGAAGGATGAGATGGCTACTGCCAAAGACTATTTTGGAAAGGAAAATTTGCTGACATGTGACTACAATGTCAATGTTCCTGAGGATGAACCCGGTTCATCTAGGAAGCAACCAGTCAACAGAAAAGTTAGAACTCTGGTGCAGGAAAATGAGATTAAGGATATGGAGATCCTTCGTTTGAAGTCTCGTGTGATTGAGGTTGAAGCTGAGCGGGATGCTCTTAGGGCTGAATTAGCAAAGGAGAAAGAAAAGAACGAGGGTGTTCTTCAGCAGATGCTTTCTCTCCTACAATCCAAGACCACAACCTCCTCTGCACCTTCCCATCCTTAGGATTCCCAGAGCTTCCAAAGCCCTCTTTAGACCAGTTATTCAGTTTCAGTTATTTTTACTCTGTTTTTTGCTCATGGTTGGTTTGTTTTTGTTTTTCTGCATGGTGGTTGATAATCGTTCCTAATCAATGATTTTTGCTTCTAGTTATTGAATTGTCTCAATTTCTTAGTTAGCTAACATTTATCGGCTTCTTGTGTTGATTAATCATGCTTTGCACCTACAGGTTCCTCAATGGCCATAAGTAATAATTAATAAATCTGGTAAGTATATCATTTTGCATACTTTTCGATGATGCCAAAAGGGGGAAGATATGTG
>ML340084.1:29890-70695 GCA_005239505.1 Nicotiana paniculata
TGTTGACCCATGTCACTGCATAGTTTTGAAGATTGACAAATGGCTGACCAGTTGAACCAGGTCCATCAGAGCACACATCTTGAGCTGAATAGCTGGCACATTAACCGTATATGCATAGGAGATATTTGCGAATGTGAAATATCAATGAACCAAGAGATTGTCTCCTAATGCGAAAATCTTGCAAACTGATGAGAAGATTGAAGTCGAATTCTGCAAGGAAAGTAACAAAATAAAGGAAGTTGAGTTTGGTACGAATTTGTTCACCCAGGTAGAGTTGGACTAGAATTGGATGACAAGCTCAACTGACTCTATAAATACTTGATGCATTTATGCTGGTATGACACACGCACAAAAGCTGAAGTGAATCAAAAGTCTGAAAGCAAAGTTCCCAGAGTCAATTTGCTAGTAGAGTCATTGTGAGATTAAAAGGCCACAGATCAACTAGAAGAACCAGTTTCATCTGATTAATTATTGAGTTTAGTTAATTGTAGTAGGAGTTTTAATATTGTATCTTTCAGCTTTCATAGAAGCAATTGTAATAGGCACGCATTGTTCAAGTTAGAGTTAACTTGAGGCGTGTGGAAATTAGCTAGGGGCTAGTTACTACAAAGGGATTAGAGTTAGTCCTAGGATTACAAAAGAGTTTATTTTGTAAGTCCGTTCGGCCCAGAGTATTTACTGAAGAGTTTGAGCAAATCCTACTGAGGAGTAGGTTGTGGTTTTTTCACCTTTTGAGCCAGGTATTTTCCACGTAAAAATCTTTGTGTTTTTACTTTACTGCTTTTAATATTCCGCGACAGTAGAAGAAAGTACATCAAGAAGAACCAGGTTCTTCTATTGAGACAACACTCGAAAATTGGGTACCACATAAAGTAACTTATCTTCTTGTGTGGTATTAACGTCTAAAACATCACAAAGGTTATTGGATATTTGATTATTAATTAATCTTGTAAGGGACTCCATACAAATGATGAAGAGATAGGGAGAGAGCGGGTCTCCTTGCCTGATTCCCCGTGTTGGTTGGAAGGGTGTGGTGGGTTTACCATTTATTAGAATTGAGATTGAGGAAGATGTGATACAAGACATGATGAGAGAGATTATTTTTTGCGGAAAATTCAGGCTGTGGAGTGAGGATCTAATGAAAGACCATTCAAGACGATCGAAAGCTTTTTCAAGATCTATTTTTAACATTATATGGCCTATTTTGCTATTATTTTTCACGAAGGAGTGGATGGCTTCTTGGACGATGATAGCGTTGTCAATTGCCCTTCATCCAGGAATAAAACTACATTGGTTTGGACTAATTATTTTATTTAGCAGGGGTCTTATTCGGTGGACAATTATCTTTGTAATAGTTTTGTAGATGGTATTACAAAGGCTTATGGGCCGATATTGATTAATTTTTTCAGGATTTTTTACTTTGGGGATTAATACTATGTTAGTAGTATTAATATTAGGGGGAATGATACCAGATGAGAAGGCGTCCATACAGATTCTATTAACGACATTACTAGTTTAATGCCAAAATTTTTGGAAGTAGATGGGGTGTAGACCATCGGGGCCAGGTGCCTTAAGGGGTTTGAAGGAGTCGATGGCTTTTTAATTTCAAGTGTTGTAAGCAGTTTTGTAAGGAGGGTTTTGGTCTTCCCTATTGAGTTGTTCAAGGTCAATGGGAGGTAAATTTTTCTCACTAACGGTGAGGTCAGTGGTGTAGATAGTTTTGTAATGTTTAGAATTATGTTTTGGATTGCTTCTTTTTCAAGTATCCAATTTCCAACGGTATCAGTTAACCCTAGTATCCTATTCATTCGTCTCCTATGGATTGTGGATGTATGGAAGAATTTGGTATTAGCATCTCCTTCATTTAACCAAAGAATTCTAGATTTAAGTTTCCAAAAATCTTCTTCTTGGTGTAGTATGCTATTGTAATCTGCAATGAGATTTGTTTCAAGGCTGTAATGGAATGTTGTTTTATTAAGGGGGTTTATTCGCTGAAGAACGTCAATTCGAGCCAGTATTTTTCTTTTTTTTTTTGCAAAAATATTGCCAAAGGAAGATAGGTTCCATTTTTGAGCTTTTTCTTTAAAGTTCTCAACCGCTGAAGAGTATTCTATATCAGGGTGCCAAGTATTTTCTACAAGTTTGAAATCGGGGCGTCGAAGCCACATAGTTTCAAACTTGAATGAGTTGGCAGATTTTGGATATTGACGGGTGAGGTTGAGGAGTAGTGGGCAGTGGTCTGAGTAGGTACGTGGTAGGTGAGTAACGTTGGAGTCTTGGTATATTTCAAGCCATTTGGGGTTACTCATAAATCTGCCTAGTCTTTCTAGAATAAGGGAGGTGGAGGTTTATTAGTCCATGTGTAACGAGGTCCGGTGAAGCCTAGATCAATCATATTCATATGGTTTATGCAGTTGATAAAAGCATTTACTCTGTTATTGCTAATGAGGTTACCTCCTATTTTTTCATAAGCATTAGTAACATCGTTAAAGTCACCACAAACTAACCAAGGTAGTTTAATGATATTAGCCATTTCTCTAAGATTATTATGCAGAATATTTTTATATCTCATGTTATTTCTAGCATATACTACAGAAAGAATCTATGAGGGGGAAGAAGCACTTACCTTAACTGTAGAATGTATTTCTTGCTCAGTGAGGACCATTGGTTCAATGGTCACCCCATGGTTTTTCCACATTAAAACTATCCCTCCTGAGAAACATGATGATGGTACCTGTAGTAAATCTGTGAAAGACAAGCGTTGAAGCAAACTATCATGGTCAGCCATACGTGTTTCTGTCAGAGCAAGGACAGGGGGGTTGTTTACAGTAAGAGTTGCGTCCAAATTACGCTTAAAAGCGGGGTTGTTGGCGCCCCTATAGTTCCATAATAGTATCTTCATTTGGGGATTGAACATTTGATTTGTTCCTTGGCATAGAGTAAGGTCTAGGTTTGTCGAGGTTGCCGGACAGAGTGTTACCACATATTGTTGCATGGGTGACCATGCACATGAGCGAATGTTGATCAAAAATTTACTCATATTTGGGGGAGTTTTGATCAATATTTTTTCTTCGGCATTTTCGAAAAAAGTTAGCGTCAGACATTCCTCTGTCAGGAGAATGGGTTCCATTAGGTGTTCTTGGATATTTGGTTGGTTTTCCTCCAATGCTAGGACCGTCGGGGGTGGGGAATTTGTTGTGGTGGAATGGAATGATTAGGTAGGTTCCGTCACTGGTACAAGTTGATCCATGGAGAATTCTTGGAGGATGTGACCGGTGTGTGAATTGATTGAAGGATTTGGTTTAGCGAAAAGTTCGCAAAGCTATTCAATGGGAGTGATGGATAGTTGAAGTTCTGAAATGGTGGTATCATTTTGTTGTCGAGTTGGTAATGATTGTCTTGTATGAGCCGTTGATTGGTTATGATTTGGTGGTATGACGGGAGGAACTCTGGATTGGTCATCAAATTTTGGTAAGGTTGACCGATTTCGGGGGTGGTTATGGGGAAGAGTTGGTTGTCCGGTTAGAAAAGGTGTGGGTTCCAGTTAGTGTAGGGAGCTTGTACGTCGAAGAGGTCGCTGGGATCTTGGTGGAACTGGGTGAACTTCATGGGGTGGAATGGGGTGGTGAAAGGCAGTGCATTGCTTGTTCCTAGTAGAGGAGGGTTTAGTTGGTACATGCATGGAGGGATTGGGGTTTGCATGGGGTTCAGGGGTGGAGGGTTGCTGCTTGTTGGTTAGAGCACGGGGTTGCTGGATGACTGTTGTGTTGGGCGAGCTGCTGGTTGGCGCTGGCAAGGAGGAACATTGGTGGAAGAGTGCTTGGAGCGTGGCATTTTGAGGTTGGTTTGGTGATTTTTTTGGATGTGGATCGGATGAAGAAGATGGTGAGAGCATAGTGGAGGGAGTTGTGTGATTTATAGCAGGGAATTTTGAGGGAATTTCTGTTAATAATTTGTACTTTTGGAGTAGACATTTCAATAGTTGATTGAGGAGAATTGAAGGTGAAGTAGGGAGAAGTAGTAGAGTTACTATTTGGAGAGGGATTTGAGGGATTTTTGGTTGTACTATAGGTGTTCTTGCCTAACAATGTGTTGATTATTTTCTTAACTGAACCTTTGGGAGGGGTTTCAGTTGTGTCAATATTAGTTTTTGGTATTTTGGAGGTAAATGCCTTTTGGGATGTTGAATGTTTCGTGTCTTTTGGCTTGGAATATCTTGGGGTGTTGTTGTTAGTATCGTTGGGGGTTTGGGGCAGTGGGATTTTTTATTTTTCCATACTGGCTATTGTTTGTTGTAGTGTAGAGGTTTGGGTATTAGTTAGTGTAATGGAGTTGAGAGAAGGAGATTTGGTTGGAAAGGAATTAGTTGAAGGAGTTGGAGGGGAACTAGGATTTTGGTTAGTTTGAGAGGTGGTAACTATTTTAGTTGGGGGGTGACTATTGGTTAGTATTTCATTAAAGATAGGCTTAGTTGAATGTAGAAGGGTAGTACTTGTAGTTGAATTAGTAGGTGTACGGGAGATTTGTGAAGATTTGTGTATGGTTTGGCTAAAGGCAAGGCTAGGCTTAGGGGTTAATGTCTCTTGGGTAAAGGCTTTATTTTCTAGTTGTGTAGTAAGTAATTGGTTTGAATTTTTCTTTTCTTGTTGGGGTGAATTTGCATGGGCTGTAGAGGCATGCAGAAATTTTGAAGGCAACGTGGGTGAATTGTTGTCCAGTTGAGAATTATTAGTACCTAATGTAGAGAATGTGTTTTGTGTAGTGGTGGTGAAAGAGTGATTGAATAAAAGGTTTAAAGACTTTGGTTTTTTGGCATTTTTTTTGGGGAAAATCACTGTTGACCAAGGGCCGTCTGAGATTGTAATTTCATTTTCGTAGCAGTTTATTTCTTTTTCTTTTTTTTCTTTTTCTTCATTTTTTTCTTCTTTTTCTTTTTGCTTTTTCTTTTTCTTCATGTTTCTTTTCTTTTTTTTCTTCTGTTTTTTCCTGTTCCATTGTACCAGTAGAGGAACAAGTACCTGGCTGTGAGCAATGGTATAGCGTATGTCCAAGGCATCCACAACTTTGACAAAGTGGAGTTGTGGATTCGTAGTGAATTTTCTGCATGTGGCTTCCAATGAGTATATCCCTGGGAACCGGCTTTCCTAATTGAACTAGGATGCACAGTCGGGCATATCGACCTCTGCTTGTATTTCTGGTGCAGCTGTCGATCTTCAATATAGTTCCAATTGTGCTTCCAATTTTGCGTAAGATAGTTGAGTCATAATATTCCATAGGTAGCTCAGGTAATCGAATCCAAATTGTGGAGTATGACATTTGGTGCTCTGTAGGGTTGAACTTAGGTTCCCATTTTCTAAAGGATAGGAATTGGGAGCCTATGAACCAAGGACCTTGATTTAGAATTTTTGAAAAGTTGTCTGGTGATTTGGACTTAATAAGATAGTAGTCTTAACCCAGGTCTATCAGGTTTAGATCTTCGTTGAGGTTCCAAAGAGTTTTGAGTTTATTTCTAAGAAGCATAAATCATATTCTTTTACCAAGAAGTTTAACTATAATGGCATGTTGCCATGGTTCATATAATCTTATTTTTTCGGTTGAGGAGATAGGAATGAAAAAAGGGTGATTAGTAGGGTTTCATGCTCGTCGTGTAGATTGAATTTGGAGAACTCTTGTTGAATAGAATCAACTGGGATGAAACAGATATCTTTCAAAAGTTTGTCTCGAAATCTTACTTTTTTCCCGTTGGATGGTCGACGTTGTTGGTGCTTCTATTAAGTAGGTATTCTTCTTGTTCTGTCATGGGGGCATCGGGTGAAGCCATTCGAGTAGTTGAAGATGTTGATGGTGGTTTGTATTTCCTCTCACTAGATTTATAGAGAGAAGGAGGAGAACTTTTTTCTCGTCGATGATTTGTTTTCAGATTTATTTTCTATTATGTTTCTATATGGTGATTAATGTTGGTAAATGTAGCTTCTGCGATAACTGAAAGTTAAAACATATAGGAGTAATAAACATATATTATCACTGTTTTCCTTCCAAAATGGCATAGCATATCATCAATTGGCATGACCGATTGATTTTATTATATATAATTTCTTACTCCAATGAAGCTAATAAATATAGCTGTAAATGGCTAATTTTGCATTTCTTTTTTATTTTTTTTATGTGTATATCTTTAGGATTTAGGAGTTGTGTATACTTAAATAAAAGAGAATAAGAATGGGGCTAAGTTGTGTTTTTAAATGAGTTGGGTCAAAATTGGCCCCAAAATTGGATCCCAACACCTCATAACCTGGTCCATTAGATGGCTGGCCAAGAAAGAGCTCAAAACGACGTAGTTTTGCCTTGAAACTACGTCGTTTCACTTAAGTGAAACCAAGACTCAATCTCACCAATCCATTCCCTCATGATCCAACGGTCCTTATCTATCTTCCACCCAAGTATATAAAGCCTAAAATCCCCAAAAATTTACCCCAATTCTCTTATTACTCTCTCCATTTCTTCTTCTTATCTCTTCTCTTTTCTCCTCTCTGACCGCTCCCCCACTACCGCCGCCGAAAATTGCCCACCGGCGGCGGCCGTCGTCCAAACCACCCCAAAATTTCACTCTTTCTTCCTCTCAACCTCCTCTCCATGAATCCAAACCCCAAATCCTTTAAATCCCTCTCAATCCCCGTAAATCTAAGCCTAACTGAAACCTAGCCGCCGTCTACCACTTCCAAACCCTACAAAAATCACACCACCGGCCTCCTCTCACTCTCCTCTTCTCCGTTCCACGCCCCAAAACCTTCAAACCCCTCCAAAATTCGGCAAGTTTTGGCCAGCCACCTCGATGCCTCCTCACTGCCGCCGCCAAGCCTCCGTCCAGCATATATACGACCCCTTAGTCTCTCTTTCTCTATGACACAGTGCTGGACTCAACTTGGTTCGCCAGAGTTTGTATTTTTCGGCATTTGTCATCGAGAAAAAGAGGCGTGGAGGTCGATTCGCCATCGATTTGTGTTGTACTACTGCTTTGAAGCTTTAGCGTTTAGGTAAAATCCTAATCCCTCCTCTAAGTTTCTGATTTTCTATTTACCCGCCGTTTGTTTGTAGTTTTGTTATTGTTAATCTGTGATCAATGATTCGTGTTAGTGTCGTTAATGATCATCAATATTAGTCGTTACTTTATACTTTCGAATCATGTATTTGTTAGTCGTTTACTTCGCCATTACGTTTTGTTTAGTCAATCGGTTTTGTTAATCACTTTTGAAATCTGGTTAGCTATTTGTAATTGGCGAAGTTCACTGATATCCTGGTTTTTCGATTGATTTAATTTTGCTTTAGTTCAAAATCTGTTAGTGATCGTTAATTCATGTTTAGTCTCATTTTTGATTTCGTGTTTCAGTCAACTCGATAGTTGTTTCATTATCAACATGTATTCTACGTTGCCTTAGTTGTTAAGTTCCAATTTCATGTTTATTATTTCTAGTTTGACTATGTTTAAGCTAATTAGTTTAAGGCTTTAACTACATATTTTGTTTGTTTGTAGTCACTAGTTTCTTTTGTTAGTTTAATAGTTCAAGTCTAGTTATCTGATTTTGCACCTTCTTGTTTGAAGTAATAGTTTAGTTTGATATTGGTTTGTGAGGGTAGTAGAAGGTACTTGAGTGTAGGACCTTTGTTTGGTTGTTTTTACTGTTCAGGGACTGTTTGAAGTATAATACTCCAAAAATTTGTCCCTAGTTGGTAAAAGAGGACTGTTTCTTGGACAAATTTTTGGTTTTGGACAGATTCTGTCAAAAAAGTGATCATTTTGGACAGATTTTTGGTAAAACAAAATTTGTCCCAAGAGTCCTTCGCCTCTCCTATAAAGGTGATGTCTTTATACACTATATTTGCACATTCCACACATCTTGGACTCTAAAAAAATAACATCTTGACACATACTCTATCTTACATTGAGAGATCATCCTTTACACTCTAAAAAAAAGACACATATTTTGAGAAAAATCAGCAGCTTAATACATATAACAAGCTGAAATTTCAAAGCTTGGTGAGTTTCTTAGAGTGCAAAACCTTTGAGAAAAATAGAAAGATCCCTTAGGAAATCTATGAAGATGTTTAGCTACTAGTTTCAAGCACCTTTGTTGGTTTTCTGGGTTGTTTTAACACTGAGGATCTGCTGTCTTTATTGATGTTTTGCTCCCATTCTTGCTGATCCCATTGACGTACTTTTATTATTTTGCGACTCAGGTAGTTTTTTAACCTTATGTTGCAGATAATTTCACATTAATAAGAAGATTTGAGCTCATCTTGACTATTTGGGAATGGAATACCCATCTAAATAAATGGATGCTAGATAGTTTCTTTTCTTGATTGTTTAAGTATTTCTGGTTGGATTCATATTAAAAATGAATCCCTGAATGTTCAAATAGAGTTTATTCATGTGTAGCTGGACTTTATTATCTACTATGGTTCCAATTCATGTAAAATGAGATCTTTTAAGAAGGTTGTAGTGTGTTTAAGGATTGTTTTTGCACCTTGCTTAATTCTGACCAGTTTATGTTAGGCCATTCTTTTAAGAAAACAAAAAAAAACAAAGAATCATGCCTGAAAGATTTAGTTTATTGTGATAAATTTTAAATTTTACATATGACCGTAGTTTATTGTGATAAGTTCTAGATTCTACATGTGACCGTTTCTGTAAAGACCTTTATTTTTTTAGAAAGTGGTTAAGTCATTAAACAAGTGATTGAGGTTGCAAATTAATTGAAGATTTTGATTTTAGAGTAAAATGGGCTAGACGTGTAATTTAGCACAAGTGGGTCACCTGTGCTAATCTGCAGCCGATAGCCATTGATTTTTCAACTTGTGTCATTCCAGAAGCCCAATAATGGGCCGAAGTTGGTTCTTCCCCAACATGCCCAATGCCTTTTAAAAGTTTATTTAGCCATTTTTCTTTTTAAGTCACTGCTGGCCCATTTTCCTTTTAGTAATGTGCTAGACTAACTTCTATAAACAACTGGCCCAATTGATTAAAAGTCATGTTTTCTCAAATAGATTAAGTAAAAGTGGTACTTTCTCTTAGTAATAGTAAATTAATAATTTAATCACCTCCTTAATAATTAATTTAAACGCAAGGCAACTAGTAGGTGCGTTTTAACTTTTCCATTCACGGACTCGCTTGCGTAGCGTGATATTAACTTTTAACACTTTAATGCAATAACCTCATACTATTTCTATTAGCTTTAATTAATTTCTGATTTAATTAGTTCTTTCGCTAAAATCGCGGATTCGCTTGCATAGCGCGATACCTAATATCTTAGTAATTTTTTTTAAGTGTAGTAACTTTTTCAAAAGTAATAATGAACTAACGGTCCTTGTCGTAACTGTGGATTCGCTTGCGTAGCGCTGTTATAATAAAATTAATTAATTTCGTCTCGATCACGCATTTGCTTGCGTAGTGTTGTTATGACGTATTATTATTCAAAAAAATTCTTTAATGCATAATCCAGATATAAAAGTGGTCAGGCAAAAAATATAAAAGGCATATAAATCTTCAATTTCTAAAATTAATTCAAGCCAAATTTAAGTCAATAAAGCGATCGTGCTAGAACCACGGGACTCGGGGAATGCCTTACACCTTCTCCCTGGTCAATAGAATTCCTTATCCGGACTTTATTTTCGCAGGCCAATAATAAAAGAGTCAAACCTTCATTTGACTAGGGATTCAAATAAAAGGTGACTTGGAACACCAAAAATCAATTCCAAGTGGCGACTCTGAATAACAAAAATAATCCCTATTTCAAAATTGTCACTTTAATTAGAAAAACTCTTTAACCCACAATCCATAACACATATATTCTTTTGGGGGATAAAAAAGGAGTGTGACAGCTCTGGCGACTCTGCTGGGGACAACCAGAATTCGAGCTTGTACATGTGGACTTTTTATTTGGCTTCATTAATTTTTTTATATATTGTGATTTATTTGTGCCTAATGTGCTACTTATTCACTTTTTACGGCTTTGATATTGTTGAACTGTACATATAAATTGTCTTCTCACGCACCCCCTCTGAGTTTTCTTGAAATTAAAAATTGGGCATTTGCTTGACATAGCCCACGTTCTTTGAGATAGCCGAGGTGCTTGTCACCCGGTGAATGATTTTAGTCACACATGTTTTTAGGCGGGGGGCACCACCAGTTAAGCCGGAAAGCAATACTACCGGTATACTGACCCTCCTCGGCTCAAGTTGTCCGCTCGAGTAAGCCAGTCTAGATACATTCTCCACTAGGATTTAAACCTATAAGAACAAACCTCATGCCGGATATCCCTAGTAGGTTCGATTATTTGCATCACGTGCATTTAACTTAGCGAAACTCGATATAGGGGTCGGGTCCGTATAAGACAGGTATCATCTTTGAGACCATCATGTCCACTTATGTGCTACTTGTTACATCATTTGGAAGGCTTGCTTGCGTTGTTGACCGGCTTTAGAAAATAGTTGAGCAGAATTATAAAAAGGAAAAAAAATCATTCTCCTAGTTTAGTAAAAATAATCCTTTTTTTTTACTAAGATTTTTTTTTGTAGTCTGGCAAGAGGTGTAAAGATAAATTTTCGTAAAAAAATTAAAAGAGAAAAATACTCAGTTTCACCGAACTACGCGGATTTGATTCTCACCGGATGTGAGATACGTAGAAAACCTTTATCGGGTCCAACTCACAATTTAAAAAAAAATCCAAAAATATTTCATTTACTTCCTTCGGTAGAAAGTCTTTCTTTTAGACTACAATTTTCAAAAATTCAAAAAAATATTTTCCTTTACTTCCTTCTTTATGAAAGTATTTCTTTTGGACCCCAATTTTCAAAAATCCAAAAGTATTTTTTTTTACTTCATACTTTAGAAAAGTCTTTCTTTGAGTCCCCAATTTTAAAAAAAATCCAAAATATTTTCTTTTAATTTCTTCTAAAAACCAAAAAAAAAATATTTTCATTACTCTTTAGAATTTTTTTTCTTTTGAAAGTTGAAAAGAAAATTCAAGATTCAAAAGAAATTTTCTTTAGAAGTCTTTCTTTCATAATTTTAACATAAAAGTCCAAAAATCTAAAAATATTTTTTCTTTCGAAATTCACCGAAAAAAAGAATGAAAAAAAAATCGAAATCAAAAATATTTTCTTTCTCCTTTATAAGTCCTTTCGAAAATTAAAAACGAAAGAATCCAAAATTCAAAAAAAGAGTTAGTTTATTTCCTTTATTCCTGATCTTCCCGAACTACGCAAGATCTGATTCATGTTCTCACGTGATACGTAGACAACTACCATCTAGTTCAACCCACATTTTTCAAAAAAGAAAAAAAAATAAGAGCTTAAAATTCCACATGTGCATAAAATTTTCCTGAAAAAATGCTATTTTTGGTCACTTTTTACTCCTTTACCCTCGTATTCTGGCCATTTTGCCAAGACAACCTTAAAATCTTCCTCGGAAGTGCTGAAGGGTCGTTTTTTGTAAAATAGCTATTTTGTCCACCTTTTGTTCGCTTTTTACCATTTTGCCTTTATGACCGGCCATTTTTGTCGAGATTGCTTAAAACCTTCTGCAGAAGTGCCGAGAGACTATTTTCGTAAAAAATAACCATCTTATCTAGTTTTGTCTGGTTATATATGCCGAGACAGCCTTTGAACCTCTCTCGAGAGTACCGAAGGGGCGTTTTCGTTAAAGTAGCCATTTTGTTTATTTTGCCTATTTTATTTTTTATTATTATTTTTGGCTCCATGCTTAGTTGTTTTTACCGAGAAATTCTTTAAGCCTTTTGTGAAAGAATCAAAAGGCCGTTTTCATAATAGTCATTTCCCTACTTTTTGTGTCTGCTAATTTCAAAAATAGTAAATAGATCGAGTCCTTAATGGCATTTTTTTTAAAGTAAAAAATAAATAAATAAAAAGGAATAATCAGAATTTCATATAGCTTAGGAAAGTCCTGACCACTTTTTATCTTATTCTTACGTTCATCATGAATTTTCCATAAAGAAGCAATCAGAAAAGGGTAAGGGACGAGACACCTCCTATGTTCTTGATAAGAGATAAGACCCCCAGTAGTCTCTGTAATTGGTGGGCTAGTTTTGCGACATTGGAACGGAATCAAGTATTTAAGCACCTCAAGTTCCTCACAAACATCATGGGCATTAACCCTAACAGAGATTTAATCGAGGCTCTAGTAGGTTTTTGGGACCCCCTGAACAACGTCTTCAGGTTCAAAGATTATGACGCCTACACTGGAAGAATTAGGTGGGTTTACCGGATTAGGGAGGACCTTCGTGGGAAAAATCCTACTGCTCTGAGAAAAGTTGGTGTGAACAACTTTTTGAAAAAGTTATGCCTCCATCGAATTCCAATGGGTTGCCTGGACGAAGGTTGGGTTCCGTTGGAATATCTCTATGACAAATTTGGGGACGAGAAAAGGTTTGAAAACTTCTCGGGCAAGGAATTCGTCAACCAATTGAGTTACGACGCATGGAGGGAGTTGAGAATCTTCGCGTTCATGATATCATTTCTGGGGATCATGGTCTTTCCAGAGCATGGTGGGCGCATCAAAATTCGATTAGCTGTTGTAGTCTCATTTTTGCAAAGTAGCGAGGATCACACCATTCTTCCCATGATTCTGGGAGATATTTTTCGAGTTTTGACCCGCTGCCAAGAGGGTGAATATTACTTCGAGGGATGCAACATTCTGATGCAGATGTGGTTCGTAGAGCACCTTTATCATCATCCAATATTAATAAATTTCAATAATAATTGGCTGAATTACATTGGATGTCACCCAGACAGGGCCGCAAGTTGTAATCTTCCAAAGGGGGTGAGGGCTTGGCGGACATTGCTCGGTTCATTGAGTGCTGATAGAATCACTTGGAACTATTATTGGTTCCCTTCTGCTAGGGTCATGCATATGTTGATGTATCGTCCGTTCTTCATACTCATGGGTTTCAGAGGTTTCCAACCCTACGCACCCCTACGCGTCATGCGCCAGCTAGGAAGAGAGCAAAAGAGGCCCCCGACTGAGGACGTGCGTCTGTTCGTGTGGGAATTCAAGGTAGAGGAACCTCCAAGGGAGTCATAGGCACAAGAGGTTTGGTTTGGTGGTCAATTTTCTAATTTAGACGAGATGGTAGTTGATCGTGAACGTGGGGAGGTAAGCCTCGCATGCTTGAGTGGTTTCACAACTTGGCTATCCTGGACCAAAGGCCAGAAAGATCCATACGGCATGAGGTTGATTGGAAAGAGGAGATCGAGGCCAGAGTTAGAGAAACCAGAAGGGAAGTAACACTAGAGTTCCAATCCTGTATTGACATTTTATAAGAAGATAAAGGCATTCTGGAGACAGCCATGGACATACAACGGGTTGATTTCGAGCGGGAAAAGGATAAGTGGGCACAAGAGAGGCGAGCACTCAAAACTCAAATTAGGCAGAAAAAAGTGATCACTACCGCTCAACAACAGGAAGAAAGAGAAGCCCAGTTCAAGGTAGTCTGTGATCATGAGCGCAGAGGTTTTGTCCGTTAATACAAGGTCTGAGGGATCATATACGGGGAGTTGAGTCAAGAAAGGAGCGCCAGATCGCGGAGTTTGAAATATAAAGACATCACTACCAAAGTACGATCAATCGGTTGGAGGGGGAGTCACTGGAAATTCGGCACCAAAGAGATATGGCCTTGGAGCACGAGCGTGGTGCACTGGATCTAGCTAAGACCCCTGGTCAACAAAATCAAGAGTTTCACTTGGCTCAAGAACACATTAAGGGAAAGATCCTCGAGGTAGCCACATATACCTCCCGAGCTTGCAGGATTTGTCAGGGAATGACGCACGAACGATTTGTTGAAGTATCATTGAACGTCGCCCGTCACATATCTGCAGATTTAGAGAGGATATACCGCGACGTTGGGGGTCAGCCGCAGGAATAAGCTCCATGACTACAATAATTCTGGTGGATTCTCTTGAAGAATTTTAGATCTTCTTTTAGTTGGCAGTCCATTTTGACTGTTCCTTTGTGGTCTTTGAGTATGTAAGAGTCTTTTGTTGTTTTGAGTCTTGTTATTTTGCCCTTTGTCTTAAAAAGTCTGTTTGAGTCAAGTCTGGTCTTGTTTAAATGGTTATCTTTATGTAATTCTTTTTATTGAGTCTTGTATCAAAAAAAATGAAAATCAATGTAAAAGATTTTGTTTTAGAAAAAAAAATCGAAAATGAACCAAAAAATGTTTGTTTTGTACAAAAAAAAAGAAAAAAAAAGAGTCGTGTCCCTAAACTATGTAATGATCTAATTCATGTGGTGACATGATATGTAGGCAACCCCTAAAAGGTTCGATCGAAATATTTCAATAAGAGAACAAAATGAGGTGGTTGAGAAGAAAAGCAAAAAAAAATAAGAGAAAAATAAAATAAAATAAAAATTGAGAGCGTTAATAAGGAGAAGCCTTATAGGCCGGGATGAAACATGAAGCCTTCCAAAAGCATGTTATAAATGATGACAATGTTAGGAACATGTCATATTATTTATATATGTAAAATGCTTAACCCTAACATGTTTGTTGTGTCTTATATAGTAAGCTTAAGGTGGTTGGTTTGTGGTGAAACTAGCAATACATCATTACTTCACCAGATCTAAAGGAAAGGTACCGATGGCTAATAATGATGAAATCGAGTTGGTCAGTGACGACCCCCACTGTCATTCAGTTGAGCAAGAGTCGAAGGAAGTAAGAAGATTAAAACAACAACTATCTGATGTATATCAGGCTTGGGTCTCCGGTCAGCCTTCGCCCCATGGTCCCTCAGAAGGAACTTCTACTATACACCTGGCTACTCAACCACCACTCTACGCAACGAGCGATCACATTTTACCACCAGGGTATGTGCCAAACTACAACTTCCATGCCACGCCTGGAACCTCCAATGTTCGACCTCCAGCCGCACCGGTCAGGAACACCCCTATTGTCGTGTCTGGCGCGCCGGTATATACAATCCCGCCACCACCTCCTGTGACGAGGACAAACAACGAACCACTATCTCATGCTTGTGATGGCCAATACTACTCTCCAAATATGGCTTTCAGGGTCTCGACTCCATACAACCAGACTCCTCACTACGAGTCCCCAGTGGAAAATGAAAAGTCGGCCAAGACAGTTGAGCCATATGAGATGGCCAAGAAGATGAAAAGTCTTGAACAAAACATAACGAACATACAAAGACTAGGTGGTCACAAAAGTGTATCTTTCAGTGATCTATGCATGTTCCCTCACATCCATTTACCACCAGGGTTCAAGACCCCAAAACTTGAGAAGTATGATGGACACGGCGACCCCATCGCCCACTTGAAAAGGTACTGCAACCAGCTGAGGGGTACAGGTGGAAAAGAAAAATTGCTGATGGATTATTTTGGGGAAAGTCTTGCGGGGGTAGCTTCAGAATGGTTCATCGGCCAAGATATCTCTCACTAGCATGTCTGGGACGACATGGCTCAGACCTTTATCAAACAATTCCAGTACAACATAGATATTGCACCAGATCGCAATTCCCTGTCCAATATGAAGAAGAAGCCGACTGAAAGCTTTAGGGAGTATGCAATCAAATGGAGGGAGCAAGCGGCTAGAGTCAAGCCACCCATGGATAACCATGAGTTGATCGCTATTTTTTTTGGAGGCTGAAGAGCCTGATTACTTTCAGAACATGATGTCCGCGATGGGTAGACCTTTTGCAGAAGAAATCAAAATAGGGAAAATGGTCAAAAATGGCCTCAAGACTGGCAGAATTGTAAGTCAAGCTGCTCTCAAATCCACTACTCAAGTTATCCAAAATGGGTTTGGAAGTTTTGGCAAATAGAAAAAAGAGAGATTAAGGGTCCATGATGACTTCGGGATCCGGGGAAGTTTAAAAAGGGGCATCGCACCCTTATGCGCAAGTTCATCAGGGGCAATCCAACTACCCTCAACATTATTATCCTCCACCAATTCCTCAATACTCTATGGGCCCACCACCGTATACAGTGTTCAATGCTCAATACTATGCTCGGCCTCCCAATCAGCAAGTACGGACACCGGCTCCAAGGATCCCCCGGCCTCAGCAACAAAATTTTCGGGCACCTTACAATGCTCGTCCCAGGCAAGATTATGGTCGAGAGTAGAGGCCGGCGGAAAAATTCACTCCACTGGTTGAATCATACTCTAGTTTATTCTAGAAGTTGAAGGAAATATGCATGATCGGACCCATCTCTCCCCACTATATGCATCCTGATTCACATGGATTTCAAGAAAATGCTAGATGTGAATATCATTTAGGTGCCCCAGGACATAGCACTGATGACTGTTGGACTCTGAAAAGAGCCATAAAAAGACTAATTGCTGAAAAACTGATTGTAATGACAAATGATGAAGGCCTTCCTAATGTGACCAACAACCCCTTGCCAGTACATAATGATGTTCATTTTGTGGGAATGATTGGCTGAGATCAAGAAGTCAAGACGGTTGGTCGAGCGGAAATGACAGTAGAACTGATGCAAGAGGGAATCAAATTGGAAGTCAGTCCAAGCCGAGACGTTCCATTGATTGTGAAAGGTGCCCCGAGCTTAGAAAAGGTAACTTTATTTGTTCCCAAGGTCTCGATATTGGAAGTTCGCTCCAGTGTTCTAAGCCTAAAGTTGTATGTCCTTGGAGGCTACCCCAACACAAAGCAGAATCAGGGTGGTATGAAGGCTATAACAGAGCCGGTCATGATCAAACCTGCCGTGCAACCCCCTGTGACAAACACGAAAACCATTCCTTGGAACTATAACAAAACTGTGATGACCTACAAAGGCAAGGAAATCATAGAAGAAGTGGGGGAAACTGGAGGTTTGACTCGATCGGGGAGGTGTAACTCTCCAGAAGAGTTGAGGAAGGCCAAGCTAATCAGAGAAAGCCAATTGCCAATAAAGAAACCAGTCACTAAAGAAGAGGCAAAAGATTTTTTGAAGAAGATGAAAGTTCAGGATTACTCAATCATTGACCAGCTGAGAAAGACTCCTGCCCAAATTTCTCTACTATCTATGCTCATACATTCGAAAGAGCATGCTCATGTGCTAATCAAGATCCTGAACGAGGCACATGTCTCAGAGAAGACAACAGTGAATCAGTTAGAGAAGATGGCTAACAGATTTTTTGAGGTGAACATAATCATCTTTACTTATGATGAACTCCCCGAAGAAGGAGCCGGGAACAATAGGGCCTTGCACTTGACTGTTAAATGTGAGGGGCACTACGTGAAGCGAGTCATGGTTGATGGAGGCTGGAGCGTAGATGTATTCCCTCTCTCCACCTTGCAAAGAATGAAGATCAATACAGACAGAATCCGACCCAGCAATGTCCGTATCCGGGCTTTTGATGGCTCAGCGAGAGATACCATTGGAGAGATCAACCTCACCATGATGGTTGGGCCGGTTGACTTCGAAATTGTATTCCAAGTAATGGACATGGACACTTCTTATAACTTTCTTCTTGGAAGGCCATGGATCCATACGGCCCGAGCTGTGCCATCCACTTTGCATCAGATGCTCAAATTCAAACATGACAGGCAAGAAATTATTGTTCATGGGGAAGACGAGTCGTCCATTTATAAAGACCCGTTAATCCCCTGTATTGAGGCCAAGGAAGGGTGTGAGTCCATTGTCTATCAGGCTTTTGAAGTGGTTGTTGTGGGCCATGTTGAGGAAGGAAGGCCCATTCTGCATCCTCGTCATTTCGCCACATCTGTAATGGTGGCAGCACTCATGCTGAGACAAGGTTATGAGCCAGGAAAAGGCTTGGGGGCATTATTGCAAGAAATTTCGGAGCCCATTTCTCCGTTCAGTAACCAGGGTACTTTCCGTTTAGGCTTCAGGCCGACACAAGCAGACGAAGACAAAGCCAAACAACGCAAAAACCACGGATGGGTCTTGTAACAACCTATCCATCACATTTTCTACACTTTTGTCAAGACACAACTCCAAGAAGGTCAACATTCCTCGGCGCAGGCAAACATTGATGAAATTTGCCATGGATTCAGCTAGATGTTTTCTGAAGTGAATATGATCCAGTCTGGTGAAGGCACTAGTCGTGCCGATGTGCAATTAATTGGCCCAGATACCATGCTCAGCAATTGGGAAGCAACTCCTCTCCCCACAAGGAAGGAGTCTTGGTAGTTTGCTTTTGCAGCTTCTTTTTTGTATTTTGGGTTACTTTCAGGGTTGTAATCCAAACATCTCAGTATGATTGTTTTGTTTTGATGTTAACCCTTCTATCCTTTCGAATTCAATGAAATGCAGTTCAGTTTCATATTAATTTTGTATATTTTCCTTTTCCTAATTCCATTCATTTTGTTTCCATTTCAGTTTCGTTAATGTCGGCTTTAATAACATGACATGCATGCGAAATTCACGCCCAGATCTTAAAAAGCTGTCTAATTTCAAAATAATGCGTCAAGAGGTTCAATATGACGAAGATGAGGCTGTTGAGGAAATAACAAGAGAGTTGGAACAATTTGAAAATAAGCCTAAGCCCAACATCAATGAAACTGAGTCCATTAATATCGGAAGTCACAAAGAAGTTAGAGAAATAAAGATAAGCATTCACGCTGAACAAAAAAACAGAGATTCCTTGATTCAACTTTTATTTGAATACAGAGACGTGTTTGCTTGGTCTTATGATGATATGTCGGGTTTAAGTGTTGATCTAGTGGTTCATAAGCTTCCCACGTATCCTGATTCTCCACCAATCCAACAAAAGAAACAAAAATTTAAAACGGACATGAGTGACAAAATCAAAGAGGAAATAATGAAGCAGTTGAGCGCCAACGTGGTCAGAGCTGTCTGATACACCACTTGGGTGGAAAATGTTGTGCCTGTTCCAAAGAAGGATGGAAAAACTAGAGTCTGTGTTGACTACAGAGACCTGAACAAAGCAAGTCCGAAGGATAGTTTTCCTTTTCCAAACATCCACATTCTTGTAGATAATTGCAAAGCATGAGATACAATCGTTCGTGGATTGCTATGTTGGGTACCACCAGATTCTAATGGATGAGGATGACGCAGAAAAGACCGCTTTCACCACTCCAAGGGGTACTTATTGTTACAGGGTCATGCCATGCGGTTTGAAGAATACAAGGGAAACTTACATGAGGGCCATGACCACCATTTTCCACGACATGATGCACAAATATATAGAAGTATATGTAGATGATGTCATCATAAAATCAAAGACACAATTTGATCACGTGCGCAATTTGAAAAAGTTCTTCGAACGGCTTCGAAGGTATGACCTTAAGCTTAATCCAGCCAAGTGTGCATTTGGGGTTCCATCTAGGAAATTCTTTAGTTTTATGGTCAGCCGGAGAGGCATCGAATTGGATCCATCTAAGATAAAGTCCATTCGAGATTTTCCATCCCCGAAGAATAAAAAGGAAGTCATGATTTTGCTCGGGAGGTTGAACTACATCAGTAGGTTCATTGCTCAGCTCACAACCACGTGTGAGCCCATCTTTAAATTGTTGAAAAAGGATGCTGATATCAAGTGGACGGACGATTGCCAAAAATCTTTTGATAGGATCAAAGACTATCTGCCAAAACCCCCTGTACTAGTCCCACCTGAACTTGGTAGGACATTTTTTTTATATCTATCATTGATGGATAATTCCTATGGATGCATTCTGGGGTAACATGATGCAACAGGAAAAAAAGAACAGGCAATCTACTATTTGAGCAAGAAGTTCACCAATTATGAGGTTAAGTACACCCTTTTAGAAAGGACGTGATGTGCCTTGACTTGGGTTGCTCAGAAGTTGAGGCATTATATCCTAGCCTAAACCACTTACCTCATATCCATCATGGGTCCTTTGAAGTACATCTTTTAAAAGTCGATGCCCACTGGCAGGCTAGCAAAATGGCAAATTCTGCTATGAAAGTTCAACATTGTCTATGTCACTCGCACCGCAATGAAAGCACAAGCTTTGGCAGATCATTTAGAAGAGAATCCAGTTGATGATTATTACAAGCCACTGAGCACATACTTCCCAGACGAAGAGGTCAACTCAATGCACGAAGTAGTTCCGGACAATAGCCAGGTATGGAAAATGTATTTTGATGGGGCTGTCAATATCAAAGGACTTGGGATCGGGGCAATCCTTATCTCGCCTATCGGACAACATTACCCTGCAATGGCCCAACTCCGTTTCTTTTGTACCAATAATACGGCAGAATACGAAGCTTGTATCATGGGTCTGAAAATGGCCCTCGATCTGGATGTGCATGAACTATTGGTTATGGGAGATTCTAATTTGCTTATCCGGCAAGCCCAAGGTGAATGGGAGACTCAAGACATCAAGCTTATTCCATACAGACAATGTGTGCAAGAACTGAGCAAAATATTCAAATCCATTGAGTTCAGGTACATTCCAGGTTTCACAACGAACTAGCCGACGCCTTGGCTACCTTAGCCTCGATGATCCCTTATCCAGGTAACACTCATATTGATCCATTGGAAATCCAAGTTTGGAATCAACACAGTTATTGCAATACTATTGAGATAGAACCAGATGGTGAGCCATGGTATCATGACATAAAACGATTCCTAAAAACAAAGGAATACCTAGAGCATGCCAATGCAGATCAAAAAAGAACTATAAGGCGGCTCGCCGGCGGTTTCTTCCTGAAGGGTAAATTTTGTACAAAAGGACCTCATATTTGAACTTGTTGAGATGCATAGATGCCACAGAATCTGAGCGGATCATGAGTGAAGTGCATTCGGGGGCATGCGGACCGCACATGAATCGATATGTTTTGGCGAAGAAAATTCTTCGGGCAGGGTATTATTGGCTTACTATGGAGTGAGATTGCTTCAGTTTTGTTTGCAAGTGTCACCAATGCCAGATTCATGGTGACCTAATTCACTCGCCACCTTCAGACTTGCATCCGATGTCCTCTCCTTGGCCTTTCATTTTTTGGGGAATGGATGTTATTGGGCCAATCGAGCCAAAGGCTTCAAATGGGCATAGATTCATTTTGGTTGGAATTGATTACTTCACCAAGTGGGTGGAGGCCATCACTTTCAAAGTAGTCACCAAGAAAGCAATGGTAGACTTTGTTCATTCCAACATCATCTGTCATTTTGGTATCCCAAAGAGCATTATCACTGACAATGCAACCAATCTGAATAGTAATTTGATGAAGGAGGTATGCGAGAAATTTAAAATTATGCATCGCCATTCTACCCCTTACCGGCCAAAATCCAATGGATTCATTGAAGCGGCGAACAAGAACATCAAGAATATTCTTAGGAAAATGATCCAAAGTTCCAAACAATGGCATGAAAAGTTGCCTTTTGCTCTTTTAGGATACCGCACAACTGCTCGCACATCTGTTGGTGCAACTCATTATCTGTTGGTATATGGAACGGAAGCTGTAATACCCCCTGATGTCGAAATTCCCTCTCTTCGGATCATTGCAGAGTCGGAGATTGAAGATACAGAATTGGTAAAGACCCGATTAGAAAAACTAATGCTTATTGATGAAAAACGGCTAGCAGCTATGTGCTTCATCCAGTTATACCAGCAAAGAATGGCACGCTCTTACAACAAGAAAGTGCGTCCAAGGCCCTTCGAGGTGGGACAACTCGTTCTAAAACGCATTCTTCCACACCAAGTAGAAGCTAAAGGAAAGTTCGCCCCAAAATGGCGAGGACCCTAAATCATCAAGAAAGTGTTACCAATAGGGCCTTGCACTTGGTAGATGAAGAAGTAAGGGTACCATGCATGACTATTAACGCAGATACAGTCAAAAGATATTATGTCTGATATATACCCACTATGGAACTTTCATGCATGATTTTCTAAGAATCGAGATGACGAAGGATATCATCGCTCGTTGTTCCAAAGAGGTCTCATCCTCTTGTTAACCCTTTTGAGATGTATTTGTCTTCTTTATTTTCCGTTTTTTGGAACTTGTGTACTTGCAACAAAAAAAAAAGAAAAGAAAAGAAGCCAAACAACAAATCTTCTGAGTCATTTAACTACGTCCGGCCTGATTCTGAAAGGATACGTAGGTAGTCTTACCCTGGGTTCGGTCCCATCACAACAAAAAATCCATATTCCCAATACTCCAAAACTAGGGCAAAGTCTGTTTTATTTTACGATTTTTCTGTAGAAACGGTTCCTAAAGTTGTAATTCAGTTCAAGGTTCTTTTCGTCTTCTCCTTGTTAAGAACTTCTAATCAATATTTGAAAATATTTGAAGTCCCCATGCCAGGGTCATTGGGAAACCTTCCGCATGTCATATCTCAGTTTAAAAAAAAAGAACAAATGAGAGAGTCTTATTGGTGAAAACCTGTATGGGCACTGTAAGGCGACGGTGAGCAGAGAAGGGAGAGAGTCTTATTGGTGAAAATCCAAATGGGCACCATAAGGCGATGGTGAGTAGAGAAATGAGAGAGGTCAGTTAGCAAAAACCCGCAAAGGGCGCTACTAGCCAAATGAGGGTTTTTGAATACTCTGGCATGACCACAACCCAAGACAGTTTCAAGATGAATATTTGCGGTGGATTTTGATAAATTAGACAGCTTAGACGGATCAGGCGTCCAGTCCAAAATGCATGTTATGATTCATTGAAGTCGGCACATACTTCTAGATAAGTCTCCCTATTCCTTTCCCCGAAAGGGACATCTTTTGTTTAAGCACAGTTCTTTTTCACCTTCAATTATTCTTCTATTGTTATCCATAATTTTTCCTTGAGTCCCATTCGGTCTAATCTTGCATCAAAAACGATGAAAAGAAATGGCTGCAAAACTGGCTACAATTTCCCCGTAATATCGAGCACAATTTGGGGCATATATGGAACTGACGAAACGCAGAATCCATCTGTGATCTCATTCGATAAGGCGAACAAAGTGCCTCAAAGAAGAAACTGAAAAGGTCACCTAAGCGGGACCTGCTTCATGAGAAAAGTTGATAAGCACTACGAACAGAAACTGGTACTGGGTGCAAGACAACTGAGTTTGATTTTAAAGGGAAAAATTACATTGCCTTAGGGACAAGGGTTAGCGGTACCATGGATATCCGAGTATGAAAGAGCCTGGGGAAACGCCGGAAAACAAGGTCTCCAGAATGCAAAATAGAGTATCCGAGCACCTCGGTACCACACTGATAGAATCACCTCTTCAACAGTGGAGTTGTCGTGAATTCAAACTGCAACAGGGCATCAAGGCCACAAACCAACCACCACTTTGAAAACTCATAAATTTTTCCTTGTTTAAAGCGGGAACAAAGAAGTGCAGAATGTCGATTCTCAAAGGACGATTGTCCCCAAACATAAGCTCCTTCAAATCACCATTTTCTTTTTTTTTCCAGCATGCATCACTACTGTCTATACCTCCCATTTTCGTAGCTTAACTCAGGTAGAACCATTTCGCCTAGGGGGATCCAGCTCATAGTTATTGGTAGAAGTACTCTTCACTCAGGATGTTTCACGTAGCTTAACTCAGGTAGAACCATTTCGCCTAGGGGGATCCAGCTCATAGTTATTGGTAGAAGTACTCTTCACTCAGGATGTTTCACGTAGCTTAACTCAGGTAGAACCATTTCGCCTAGGGGGATCCAGCTCATGGTTCTGGGTAGAAGTACTCTTCACTCAGAATGTTTCACGTAGATTAACTCAGGTAGAACCACTTCGCCTAGGGGGATCCAGCTCATGGTTCCGGGTAGAAGTACTCTTCACTCGGGATGTTTCACGTAGCTTAACTCAGGTAGAACCTTTTCGCCTAGGGGTATCCAGCTCATGGTTCCGGGTAGAAGTACTCTTCACTCAGGATGTTTCACGTAGCTTAACTCAGGTAGGACCATTTCTCCTAGGGGGATCCAGCTCATGGTTCCGGGTAGAAGTACTCTTCACTCAGGATGTTTCACGTAGCTTAACTCAGGTAGGACCATTTCTCCTAGGGGGATCCAGCTCATGGTTCCAGGTAAAAGTACTCTTCGCTCAGGATGTTTCACGTAGCTTGACTCAGGTAGAACCTTTTCACCCAGGGGGATCCAGCTCATAGTTACGGTACAAGTACTTTTCGCTCAAAATGTTTCACATAGTTTAACTCGGGTAGAATCGTTTCGCCTAGGGGGATATTTTTGGGCACAAGTAATCTTCGCTCAGGCTTGTCATACGTTAGCTAACTCAGGTAGAACCCTCTTTGCCTAGATGGATTCAGCACTTTATCGGTAATACAGGGCACCAACTCCTGGTTACATTCCTTTTTGGTGATACAGGGTGCCAACCCCTTGGTTACAGTTTTCTTTAGTAATACAGGGTTCCAACCCACGGTTACATTCTTTTCCAGTAATACAGGGTACCAATCCATGGTCACTTTCCCTTTTAGTAATACAGGGTACCAACCCCTGGTTACATTCATCTTCAGTGATACAGGGTACCAAACCCTGGTTACATTTTGTTCTACATTCCTCTTCAGTGATACAAAGTACTAACCTCTGGTTACAATTTCTTCCTAGTAATACTGGGTACCAACCCTTAGTTACATTTTTTTCCAGTAATACAGGGTGCCAACCCCTGGTTACATTTCCTTCCAGTAATACAGAGTACTAAACCCTTGTTACATTCTTCTTCAGTGATACAGGGTACCAACCCCTGGTTATATCTTCTTCTAGTAATACAGCGTACCAACCCCTGCTTACATTCTTTCCTAGTGATACAGGGTGCCAACCCCTGGTTACTTTCCCTTTCAATAATACAGGGCACCATCCCCTGGTTACTTTCCCTTTCAGTAATACAGGGTACCAACCCTTGGTTACCTATCCTTTTGGTAACGTAGGGTACACAATCCCTCGTTACAAATTTTATCTCTTGTAGTTTGTTTATACTACTGTTTCTATGTGCCTTTCAATAAATCATATAGTTTATAGCTTTCTCTGATAACTCACAAAATTTTCCTAGTCCAAACCGGGGCAGAAATTTTTTTTTCGTTTTGTTCGTCTTTGATGGCTTTGCAAACCCTGCCGTAGAGCACAGGAGGTTAAAGCTTGTGGTTTCAGTTTCTCATCAGAATAAAGAAGTCTTTCGATCACAGGATAGTTGGAGTCAACTTTGACAATGTGTCAGCAACCCACCTTCTCAAGATTCATCTTCTCAAATTCTGATCCAGAAAGAAAGCAATCGAGATTGAGTCATAATCTTTTCTTCAAGGAGAATCAAGATCCAATCTAAGGTCAACACAAGCGAGCAAGTCAAGAATCAAGATTTGACTCCAGAAAACACATAGATAGGAATTTTGTAACTCTTAACTTGTAGAAATATGTAGTTCTCTTCTTCTTTTGATGTAAGCAGCAAGTAACAGTAACAACAACAACAACAACAACAGTCTTAACTCCAGTGTCCGGTAGTCCCAGCTACCAAATTTTTCTAGAACTACACTGACCTGATTCCTTTATAGCCAAGGATATGTAGGCAACCTCAGAAGCAAGGTTCAGTCACAATTTTTAAAAAAATGCTTTCATTAGAGTCATATGTGAGCAAAATTAGTCATGACATTCACTATCTTTGCACAAAAACTCTTCATGTTCTCGAGCAAAGAGGGGCAGCTGTAAATGCCTAAATTTGCATTTTTTTTTATGTGTATATGTGTAGGATTTAGGAGTTGTTACTTAAATAAAACAAAATAATAATGGGGCTAAGTTGTGTTTTTAAATGAGTTGGGCCAAAATTGGCCAAAATTGGAGCCCAACACCTCATAACCTGGTCCATTAGATGGCTGGCCAAGAAAGAGCTCAAAACGACGTTGTTTTGCCTTGAAACCACGTCGTTTCACTTAAGTGAAACCAAGACCTAATCTCACCCATCCATTCCCTCATGATCCAACGGTCCTTATCTATCTCCCACCCAAGTATAAAAAGGCTAAAATCCCCAAAAATTTGCCCCATTTCTCTTATTACTCTCCCCCTTTCTTCTTCTTCTCTCTTATCTTTTCTCCTCTCTGACCGCTCCCCCACTACCGCCGTCGGAAATCGCCCACCGGCGGCGGCCGTCGTCCAAACCACCCCAAAATTTCACTCTTTCTTCCTCTCAACCTCCTCTCCATGAATCCAAACCCCAAATCCTTTAAGTCCCTCTCAATCCCCATAAATCTAAGCCTAACCGAAACCTAGCTGCCGTCTACCACTTCCAAACCCTACAAAAATCACACCACCGGCCTCCTCTAACTCTCCTCTTCTCCGTTCCACGCCCCAAAACCTTCAAACCCTTCCAATATTCGGAAAGTTTTGGCCAGCCACCTCGATGCCTCCTCACTGCCGCCGCCAAGCCTCCGTCCAACATATACACAACCCCTTAGTCTCTCTCTCTCTCTCTGACACAGTGCTGGACTCAACTTGGTTTGCCAGAGTTTGTATTTTTCGGCATTTGTCATCGAGAAAAAGGGGCGTGGAGGTCGATTCGCCATCGAGTTGTGTTGTACTACTGCTTTGAAGCTTTAGCGTTTAGGTAAAATCCTAATCCCTCCTCTAGGTTTCTAATTTTCTATTTACCCGTCGTTTGTTTGTAGTTATGTTATTGTTAATCTATGATCACTGATTCGTGTTAGTGTTGTTAATGATCATCAATATTAGTCGTTACTTAAAACTTTCGAATCATGTATTAGTTAGTAATTTACTTTTGCCATTATGTTTTGTTTAGTCAATAGGTTTTGTTAATCACTTTTTAAATCCGATTAGCTATTTGTAATTGGCGAAGTTCACTGATGTTCTGGTTTTGCGATTGATTTTGGTATTTTGCTTTAGTTCAAAATCTGGTAGTGATCGTTACTTCGTGTTTAGTCTCGTTTTTTTATTTCGTGCTTCAGTCAACTTGATAGTTGTTTCATTATCAACATGTATTCTACGTTGCCTTAGTTGTTAAGTTCCAATTTCATGTTTATTATTTCTAGTTTGTCTATGTTTAAGCTAATTAGTTTAAGGCCTTAACTACATGTTTTGTTTGTTTGTAGTCACTAGTTTCTTTTGTTAGTTTAACGGTTCAAGTCTAGTTATCTGATTTTGCACCTTCTAGTTTGAAGTGATAGTTTAGTTTGATATTGGTTTGTGAGGGTAGTGTCCCCCCCCCCTTCCCTCTCCTTTCGGGTCGGTCAGGGTATTCGACATTATTGGGACAACTCATTTCCTTTTGGGGAAGGGATAAGGAATTGAAGAGTCTCCACCTAATGATTTTAAGGTGCGTTAGGCCACCTATTAAGGGTCTTTTATAGACACAGATTAGATAATCAGAGATAGGTTAAGGGCTTGAAATTACTTCAAGGGAAGGTATTAGGCACCCCTTAAAGTCCACAATTGTAGTTCCCGGCCAAACAAGCTTTGTGAATTTTAAAACAGGTAGCACATAAGCAAACAAAACATATAGGTAAGCAAATAAAGATTTTGGGAAGATTCGCAGTCTAAGCACACATATTTGCTAAAGTTTTAAAAGATTTAAAGTCTAAAATACATATAAAAGATTTGAAAGAGTTATGATCTAAACACACATATGTAAGGGATAGGGGGGTCCTAGGTCATTTATCCTATAGGATCACATCGGTACAATGCCCGGTAATCACTCCTCAGAAGAGGGGCTACATGTTGCATTAGCGCACCGATCATCATATCCATATCTACCCTTCCCCACGCCTTTAGCGATTATTAAAGAGAGTGTTGTTTAACGATCTCTATGTGTGTTGTTACCCATCCCTTCTTAATGGCCCTGGAGGGATTTAGGACCTCTACCTATAGGCAGTTCTAGACAGACCCCTAAGGTTTAAAGGAGAAAATACTAGGCGATGGGCAAGAACAGATAGGATTTGAACAGATAAAACAGGAAAAAAGCAGTTAAGAGGCTCAGATTTACCCCCACAGATAATGCACATAAGCAGCACGTCTCAAACACAAATACGGGAAATATTATTAAGCATGATCCTAAAACATGATGTCTAAGTGAAAACCAGAACACAGAAGATATGCAGCTTCAATTTTACAAACACAGAAGCAGGACTTAAACAGTTTCCCTATTGAGTTTAAAAAAAACCTATTAACCATTAAGCAGTAAACACAAAGCAACAGTCTTCCAGTTTTTAAAGAGATGGATTACCTAAGGCTTGCCTAGGCGTGGGACTGTGCATAATAATTACCAGAATTGTTAAAAAAAATAGTTCAGAAATTGTTTTACCTAAAAGCATGTTGTTCTAGGTGTTGCAAAATACAGGGATTATCACCAGTTTATTTAAAACAGGATGATCAAATATGAGGTTGTCTTATGTATTTTTTTTCATGCATCAGTAGTTTAACTAAGTGTGACTGGGCGAGATCCTAAAGCATGGTATCTACTATGCACATAGGGATGCAGAATGGTTGCAGAATTCCTAAACCATGATTTCTAAATGCACAGGAAGTTACAGCATAATTTCAGGGTGCAGGAGCAACATTTTTAGGTTGATGCTATTATTTAACCCTGAAGCAGAATTTCTACGTGATAAATAGGGTCAAATGAGATATTGAAGTAGTAAACCTAAAACATGATATCTAATGCATGACATGCTTAGAATGTATTGGTTCTAAACATGGATTCTAATGCACATATAGGAAATGTAAACCTATGGCATGGTTTATACCCCTTGATATAGATAACATATATAGCTACCCTCCCCTTTTCACTAGCCATCACCAATATCTGTTTACAAATAATTATTAACCAGTTGAGTAAATTACATAAATAGATAAAGGAAAAGAAGAAGTTAAACTGTATGGAGCCTGAAAAAACAGGCCCAGATTCCCAAAACCTCAAGTGCTCAAATGTTTCATAGCCTTTCTCATATCCGGGTGTGTCAGAATTCCCTAAGGACCTCAAGGGATCCCGGGCAGTGCTCACACCCAGATTTCATAATCATAATTGAGTAAGTGCAGTGTGGAAGGGCCAGCCCCAGTGCACCAGAGTTCAGAGGGATCTCATAGGAATCCCAAGGCAGTCATACACTCGAGGGGCAGAACCTAAGGACCTAAGAGTAGAGTAAGAGTGCTTGACATAGTTTTGAAAAGGTTTTAATAGGAAAGGCAGGGTTTGGAAAAGACTTAGTTGAAACAGTTTTATAAAATAGGAGAGTTGTTTAGTAAAAAAACAGTTTGTTAACAAGAGTACGACAATTAACAAACAGTAGACTAATCACATCACAAACAGATTCAGCACATTCAAATCGCAGTCCTTCATACATGGGTGATAAGAATTGGGGACACATAGAGCACATAGTATACAGGATCATAGAAGTTCTTGTAGGGGGATTTTTGGGGATTAGGGGATAGCTAATGGTATCAACACAGCATGAATTTTAGAATCAACACAGAATCAGACAACTTAGGATACAAAGTGCTTTTCAAAGAAAGGTTCATGCTAGAAAATAGGTAAACATAGGATAGAGCAGATCATATTGGGAAATACTACAAGGGGTAACATATTCATAAGCATACTGACCCTAAAGGGGAGTGGGGCATAACATAATATGCTAGATGAAAAATGATGTAGACATGCCAATTACATGTTGAACAACAAAATCATAGATAGAAACAGATCAGAAACATGATAAACTGAAGCAGTAACAGAAACATGTTGGTTTTGGGACTCAAATTGAAATAGGAACATACGAGTAAGGGGATAGTAAACACAAAGTGAAGGATATAAGAGCACAATAATTAGCCTTGGCTTGCAGCCGGCTAATTCAGAACAGTAGTAAGTAAGTAAGTAACAAAGAAAGAAAGAAAGAAAGAAAGAAAGAGAGCAGAAAAGCTTTGAGTATGAGAGGGAGCCTTTTGAACTAATGTGTTCGTGTATTTTGAGTTCAGTGTCAGTGTCCTAGAAGTGAGAATCGAGGAGAGTATATATTGCAGTTGAGAGCTAGACAGAATAAGGTAAAGAATCAATTATGTAGCAATTAGGGAAAATTACAGATTCAATCATACATAAAATCAGCCAAGTTTCCACCAATTATGGGGTAATCAACCAACGGTCAAGAGCAGGGCAGATAATTAAATAAGGAAATCAAGTAACCTTGGGTACAGAGTAGGTAATTAGGGGTAAATACAAAAGATTTTAATTAAGGAAACACTTAGTAAGAGTCAGCAAACTTCACGGTTAATCAAAGATAAGGCAAGAAATAATTAACAGTTATAAAAAATAGGGAAATAACCGAAAATCAGCCTACAAGTATAACCATAGCAAATCAGCGAATCAAGAACTCGAAATAATACTGATTTTAAGGAAAACAGCATAGGTTTCCACGAATAAACAAGTAGGCCAAGCATAAACATACTGGATCAGTCGAGAATAGAATCACAACCCCTAATAAAGACATACTAGGGTAAAAATCACAGGACATCGAATTAAGCTAAAGGAAAATCATGAGAATCAAAGCATAGATCGAAAATAGTGCACAAGTAATACGGTCAAACTCAGAATCGAAGCAAAGTATAAGAAAAAATGGAGTTTTAGCATACATAGACTAGGTTTTAGGCAAACTCAACATAAATCGGTCAAAAGCACATAAGAACAGAAGATTAAACATTCAAATCGAAAAACTTTTGGAGAAGATGATTTTCATTAAGCCCTAGTTAGGAAGAAATGAACAGACACTTGAAAATCAGAAGGTTTTCATAAAAACAAGCGGAAAACAACTCGATCCATCTCAGATCTGTACAGATCTGAGAAGTTCAAGAGTTGAAAGTAGGTTTTCATAAAAACAAACGGAAAATAGTTCAATTCATCTCAGATCTGTACAGATCTGAGAAGTTCAAGAGATGAAAGTAGTTTTTATTTCGTAAAAATAATGCAGAGATGAAGAGACCAGCTTAAAGACCCATAGGTTTAGGCAAAAATAGAAAGATCTTACTCAAGATCGAGCCATGGCATCTTGAAACAGTCAAGAACAGGCCCAAGGTATAGGTGGACTGATCCTCGTCCCTTGAAGGCCTTAGAGACAAGTAATATCGCATAAGAGAGACATGAGAGGTCTGAGGGTGGTGAAGAATCACCATGGTTGATGACAGATGAGAGGCGGCGAGGTGAGAGTTAGGGTTAGGATTAGAGAGGATTTGGAGAGGAGAGTGAAGTGTGACAGCGGAGAGGGTGAGTGAAATGAGAGGGTTTAGGGGGGTCATTTGGGTTTAATTATGGTAAGGGGGATCTGGACCGTTGATCAAAAATGATCAACGGTCGGGATTTAACAAGAATTTGGGTCGGTTTAAGTAGGGGTTTGGGCTTGGGTTATATTGGGCTAGTGTATCAGTTATTTGGGCTAGCTAGTTTAGGCTAAAATCAAAATAAAAATGGCTATTTGTTAAATACCCCAAATAAATTGATTAAAAATAATTTGTAAAATAATTACTAATTATAAAAAATGAATTTCATGTATAGAGATGTTATAAAAATGGTTATTTAGTATTTGAAATACAAAATACTAATTTCTGGTAAAAAATAATACAAAAATTATACGCATGGGCTACAATTGCAAAGTTTAATTGTAGCCAAAAGGTACCAAATTGGCTATTTATAGAATAATATGGACTTAATAGGACCATAATCTTAATATTAAATCAAGAAAATTATATGAAATCATTTGTGATGCAATTTTGTAATTATTTATTGGAATAAAATACTGGGAAAATTAATAAAATATGTAGAAAATTGTGAAAAAATACCAATCGATGCTAATGCATGATTTTGAAGACATGTATGCATTTTGAAATATTTTTTTAGAAAAAATTGGGTATCAACAACTGCCCCTCTTTACCCGGAAAGGATGGAAGAGTTGTCAGGTAAAGATATGATGACCAATTTGACCGAGCGAAACGATTAGAGAGATTTTGGCCGCACCCTGGCTTCTGAGCTGCCTATATATCTCTGATTTCACAGGAATCAGACCGCGTGTAGTTCTGGATTCATCGGCGGAGTATACCGATGAAATCATTGCAAGAACGGACACAATATCTAGGGATAAGTGAATGAATGGTTCATGAGAGAGATCAGGTTTGATACTGTTGAGGGGAATTGGAGCGGGATCGCTCCTGTTGGGATAGCAGTTGCTTGTCGGGTCACCTACAAATAGAGATAATACGAGCATATATTTGTGCGAAAATTTAAACATGATGCAGATTCCCGTTGGACCATGAAAGTTGTCTTTGGACGGTTGAGGATGACGTCCTTTGACCATGACGTCCTGGGCCATGAGTTGATTAATGAGATTCGCAGGCCATGAAATGATGTTCTCGGGCCATGAAGATGGTTCCTCCGAACTATGACGCCTTTGAATAATGATATGGAAATTTTGAGAGATCCTCAGGCCATGACAGGGTGTCTTCCGGCTATGAGGATGATGTCGTTAGACTATGACGCCTTTGGACAGGTTGGAGAATATTTCAACCCATGAAATGCAATATGATGACTTCCACAAGTCAGAGCTTAGTCTTGGTAAATGGAGGGCAGAGCTTAGCCCGAAAGAGAAGAAAAGTGAATAATGCTCGAGAGACAGCGCTTAGTCTCGGTGAAAAGCAAATTGGAGGCAGAGCTTAGCCTCATGCGAGTATGGAGACAGAGCTTAATCTCATGCAGATATGTGGAAGGCAAAGATTAGCCTTATGCACAATGAAGGCAAAGATTAGCCTTATGCAAGAGAAGACAGAGATTAGCCTTATACAATATGGAAGGCAGAGATTAGCCTTATGCAGATGGAGGTAGAGCTTAACCCCATGCAGATAGGAAGGCAGAGATTAGCCTTATGCAAATGGAGGTAGAGCTTAACCTCATGTAGAATGCGGGACAGAGCTTAGTCCCATGCAAGATGAAGGCAAATATTAGCCTTGTGCAAATGAAGGAAGATATTAGTCTTATGCAAAATGAAGGCAGAACTTAGCCTTATGTAGAAGATTAAATAGTAAATGATAGTAGAATTTCTTAGCTGGTAGCAAGTTTTGATATTGTGAGCATTGTGACTACGAAACATTGTTTGTTCGTGCTGATAGCAAATGTCAGCAAGTGCGATGGTTTCGAGGATTGTGATTTTGAACATGTTCATCCTTTATTCCTGCATCCAAAGAAAAATCGTGAGTTCTGTAGATTGGGGAGGTTGATTCGTGTCTCTGCTGGCTTTACTTGCTTCGCTCTGCTTGATCTGATGATTCTGTTTGCGTCATTGGGGTAGCGTTTGCTAAATAGAGCTATATTTTGAAAATGTGCGTGATTTTATAAAGACATAGTAAAAAATATATTTCAAGAAATTTAGATGAACCGGTGACTGTGACATGGTTCAATACATTACAACCACTCATGCTACGAAATTTTGAGGGTCCTCCTCAAAATTCTGCCCCAGTTGGATGGTTGATGATTCTGATCATTGTACATGTTGCGATCGGCTGAACTTGCTTCGGAATTTTGAGGGTCCTCCTCAAAATTCTGCCTCAGTTTCCAATTGCGGTGAAAATGAGATTTTTATTGAATCATGAACGAACCCATAGGGCTACCTATGTATCCCCTCTTAAACGGGAATCAGGTCAGGCGTAGTTCAATTTACATTATTGAAGAAAAGCATAGAAAGTTACAGATAATATCGTTTTACTGCACCTGAATTGATTGGCTTTGGCCAAACTTCTCCGTCCATTTCTGCAAGTATGAAAGCTCCTCCTGTCAATACTTGGTGAACCATATATGGACCTTGCCAGTTGGGAGAAAATTTCCCTTTGGCTTCGTCTTGATGTGGAAAAATCTTCTTTAACACCAGCTGCCCCGGTGTGAGCTGTCTTGGCTTAACTCTCTTGTTGAAGGCTCTAGACGTTCTATTCTGATAAATTTGACCATGACAAATTGCATTCATCCTTTTTCCATCTATGAGGGCTAACTGCTCGTAGCGGCCTTTTATCCATTCTGTGTCATTGAGCTCAGCTTCTTGTATGATTCTTAAGGAAGGGATCTCCACTTCGGCAGGAATAACAGCTTCCGTACCATAAACCACTAAATAAGGAGTTGCCCCAGTTGATGTGTGGACTGTGGTACGGTATCCCAGTAAGGCGAATGATAATTTTCATGCCACTGTTTGTGCTTTTATATCATCTTTCTCAATATCTTTTTGATGTTCTTGTTGGCAGCTTCCACAGCTCCATTCATCTGTGGTTCATAGGCTGTGGAATTCTTGTGCTTGATTTTGAAAGTCTCGCACATGGCTTTCATCAGATCACTGTTGAGATTGGATCCGTTGTCGGTGATGATTGACTCCGGAACCCCAAACCGACAAATGATACGGTCACGGACGAAGTTTGCCATGACTTTCTTAGTCACTACTTTGTATGATGCCGCTTCGACCCATTTGGTGAAGTAATCAATAGCTACTAGGATGAACCTATGACCAGCTGTGGGCTCGATTGGTCCAATAACGTCCATTCCCCAGGCGACGAACGACCAAGGTGAGCTTGTTGCATTGAGCTCATTTGAGGGTACCTTTATCATATCTGCATGCACCTAACATTGATAGCATTTTCGGACATATTGGATACAGTCTGTTTCCATGGTCATCCATAAGTAACCGGCTCTGAGTGTTTTCTTTGCTAAGACAAAACCATTCATGTGTGGGCCACAGATCCCAGCATGTATCTCTTCAAGTAGTCTGGAGGCTTCCTTTTCATCGACACATCTTAATAATCCCAAGTCAGGAGTCCTTCTGTACAGGTTTCCTCCGCTGAGAAATAAATTATTGGACAATCTTCGGAGCGTGCGTTTCTGAGTGTGATTTGTAAGCTCTGGGTACTCTCCCTTTGAGACGTATTCCCTGATATCGTGGAACCATGGTCTTCCGTCTGCTTCTTCTTCAACATGGGCACAATATGTCGATTGGTTATGGATCTTCACTAGAATAGGATCAATGAAGTTCTTATCTGGGTGTTGTATCATGGATGATAGAGTGGCCAATGCATCGGCAAACTCGTTCTGAACTCTCGGGACGTGCCGAAATTTTGTCTTTGTGAACATTTTCCTCAATTCTTGCACATGGTGCAGATATGACAATATCTTGGAATTTTTGGTAGCCCATTCTCCTTGTACTTGGTGTATTAACAGATCTGAGTCACCAAGTACTAGCAACTCCTGGATATTCATGTCAATGGCCATATTGAGCCCTAAGATGCAGGCCTCATATTCTGCCATATTGTTGGTGCAGGTAAATCTGAGTTTGGCAGATACTGGATAATGTTGACCTTGTTTCGATATCAGGACAGCTCCAATGCCGACTCCTTTGAAATTGGTTGCTCCGTCGAAAAACATTCTCCACCCATCATAGGATTCTGCAATGTCCTCCCCTATGAATGACACTTCTTCATCGGGAAAATATATTTTCAAGGGTTCGTATTCTCCTCCCACGGGGTTCTCTGCAAGATGATCTGCCAGTGCTTGCCCATTGACCGCTTTCTGAGTCACATAGACAATGTCGAACTCACTCAGCAGGATTTTCCATTTGGCCAGTTTGCCAGTGGGCATGGGCTTATAAAATATATATTTCAAGGGATCCATCCTTGATATGAGATACGTTGTGTAGGCACAGAAGTAATGCCTTAGCTTCTGGGCTACCCAGGTTAGAGCACAGCAGGTACGTTCCAGTAAAGAATATCGTGCCTCATGTGGAGTGAACTTCTTACTCAGATAATAAATAGCATGTTCCTTTATTCTTATCTCGTCGTGGTGCCCCAGAACGCAGCCAAAATCTCCATCTAATACCGCAAGGTAGAGTAGCAAGGGTCTACCTAGCTCTGGCGGGACCAAGACTGGTGATGCTGACAAGTATTCCTTGATTCTGTCGAAAGCCTTTTGAAAATCCTCGGTCCATTTGGTTGCAGCATCTTTCTTCAGCATCTTGAAGATTGGTTCACATATAACCGTGGACTGGGCTATGAACCGGTTGATGTAGTTAAGGCATCCCAGGAAACTCATCACATCTTTCTTGTTCTTTAGCGGTGGAAATTCTTGAATGTCTTTGACCTTTGATGAATCCAGTTCTATTCCTCGGCGCTGACGATGAACCCAAGCAATTTCCCAGCAGGAACCCTGAACGCACACTTCGCGGGGTTTAATTTCAAGTTGTACTTTCGCAGCCTATTAAAGAACTTTCTCAAATCTGTTGTTTGGTCGGTGGCTCTTTTGGACTTGATGATGATGTCATCCACATACACCTCAATTTCTTGATGTATCATATCATGGAAGATGGTGGCCATAGCTCTCATATAGGTGGCCCCAGCATTCTTTAGGCTGAACGACATCATCTTATAACAGTAGACTCCCCACGGCGTGATGAAGGCCGTCTTCTCAGCGTCTTCCTCATCCATCCAAATCTGGTGGTAACCAGCAAAAAAATCCACGAACGATTGAAGTTCATGCTTTGCACAATTGTCAATCAAGATGTGTATTTTCGGGAGAGGAAAATCATCCTTCGGACTGGCCCGGTTGAGATCCTGGTAGTCGACACAAACTCTAACCTTTCCATCTTTCTTTGGTATTGGCACGATGTTGTCTAACCATGTCGGATATTCAACTACCCTGAGAACCTTGGCATTGATTTTCTTGGTAACTTCCTCTTTGATTTCAGACTCATATCAGGCTTGAATTTTCTGAGCTTTTGTTTTACCGGCGCGCACATTGGATTGGTTGGTAACGTGTGAGCCACAATGGATGTACTTAGACCAGTCATTTCATCATACGACCATGCAAATATGTCTTCATATTCTTTCAAGAATTGTGTGTATTCCACTTTCTCTGATGGTGATTGATGAATGCTGATGCGAGTTTCCTTGACAGTTTCTGAATCTCCCAGGTTGACTATCTCGGTTTCTTCCAGATTGGACTTAGGTTTATTTTCAAAATCCTCAAATTCTCTGATAATACACCGGGTATGGTATCTTATTCCTCTGAATCACTGTCCTTTTGTTGCGTTGTCTCATTGCATATCACAGTCATTGGTTCATCAAGACAGGAAATAGTAATGTTGTAAGATGAAATAATGAGAGAAAATGATAATAAATGAATAAAGATTCGTTGAAACATAAAAGTGATTTTTGAATGTTTAGAACATTGGAGATTTTATTGGAAAATGCAAAAAATGGAAATGCAGAAAAGGAAATCATTAGAAAAAATGAAATAAATTATGCTTGTTCAGCCTTGCTACCCCGGGACTCGTCGGGCCCTGGATGGTCTGACAGACCAATTCTTGAGGAATGATCCCTTACTCACAGCTTGGATGGTAGGGCCTTTCTTCTCCTCCTCCTCAACAATAACACAACAGTCCACGTCACTATCTTCCAAGAATAGATCCTTCAAAGCTGCTAGAGTTTCTTCTTCTTTTGAACCCCATATGATATCAACTTGTCCGAAAGTCTGCTCCAAATGTGGTATAGGTTGTTATGATGGATAGTAGGGACCGCTCCATGGTGGCGACCAGTCTTCGTACTCCTGCCAAGTGTATTTGTATCCCAGCCCAAAAGTGGTGCCATGGTGCTTCAACTGTATTGGTTTGGAAATCCCCTGAAGATTTTTCCCGAGTCCTCTGCCAGGCTCATATCCACTCCAGTTCAGTATGCTTTTGATCTTACTGTCCCACTATTTTTCTTTATCCACTGCATTGACCCGTTCAATGTGGTAGTAGGTTTCTCCACTCGGCCTTCTTCTACCCTCAATCACCGGGATGGTCTGGCGACCATAGATAGGATTACTTCCGTCTCCATGGATGATCACTTCCTGGTGGTTCCATTCAAATTTTACCACCTGATGTAATGTTGATGCTACAACCCCGGCGGCATGTATCCATGGGCGTCCCAACAACAGATTATAGGATGCCGATATGTCTATCACCTGAAATTCAATTTTGAACTATGTAGGTCCCATCTGCAGACAAATACTGATTTCACCGATGGTAGACCTCTGAGAACCGTCTAAAGCCTTTACATTCATAGATCCTTCTTTGATATCGTGCAGTCCCTTGCCCAATTTCTTGAGTGCTGTCAACGGATATATGTTGAGGCTAGATCCACCGTCGATCAGAATCCTGGTGATGAAGTAGTCCTCATTGCACAATGATGTGTAGTGCTTTGTTGTGACTTAGCCCTTCAGGCGGCAGCTCGTCCTCGTGGAAAGTGATCTTGTGACTCTCCAGCACTTGACCTACCATATTGGCCATTTCTCCACTAGTTATGTTATTTGGCACATATGCCTCATTCAGCACTTTCATCAAAGCATTCTTGTGTGCCTTTGAATTCTGCAGCAATGTCAGAATGGATATCTGGGCTGGAGTTTTGTTCAACTTATCGATGACTGAGTATTCCTTGGCCTTCACCTTCCTCCAAAGATCATCTGGGCCTGTCTCAATGACGGGTGGCCTGTTGGAAGAATTCTTGCTAGACTCTGCCAGGTGTTCAGGTGTGTAGACCCTGCCAGTCCTTGTCATCCCCTGTGCAACACCAGCTTCTTCTATCTTGACTTTACTTTTTCTTTTTTGCTTCAGCTGTGTAATCCCAAGGTACGTCCTTGTCGTTGAAAGGTGGCGTGGTTGACACTGTCACTATGATTAGTGCAACTACTTTCACTTCAAATGGAATGGGTGCCTTAGCAGGCGGCATAACTTCAACCTCGAACGGCAAACGTGTGTTTGCAGGTGGTGCCGTTGCAAACTTGAATGGGAGTGACGCAGTTACCTCGACGTCTATGGATGGATGAACCTGGACTATGATGGGATTAAGAGTGACTGTTGGCTTCTTTGGGTTATCACCATCTATGATTAACCCAATTGACCCCTCTGGGTCCCAATCTTCTTCTATCTCTATCATGTTGACACTGCTATGGTCCAGAAGCGGATTGTTGCGAACATTGGGAGCATATATTTTTGCATGGATGACCTTGTTATCGATCATAAACTGGATCTTATCCTTCAATGAGCGACATTAATCAATTGTATGCCTCTTCATGCCGAAATGGTATACACAGGTCTTGTTTGGATTGACCCATTGGGATGGATTTTCAGGGGTTATAGCAGGGATAGGAGTGACATAACCAGCAGCTTTTAATATTTCATACAACTGGTTGATAGGTTCAGCAATGGCAGTGTATTGTTTAGGAGGTATGCGATCAAAGTTGGGTCGAGGTCTCGGAAAATTTTGGCTAGCAGGGGGAGATTGAAAGTGAGATGGCTGAGAGTTGTAGGTATGATAAACAGGAGCTGGTTGGGAATATCTGGGGGAAGTAGGCTGATATGTTCATGGAGGTGCTAACTGATAGGTGTGCGAGGGTGCTTGATAGGTGAGTGGGGAAGTTCTATATACCAACGGGGATTTGGGTCCCTATGCAACCATTACCGTTCCTGCATCTTTCTTCTTGGATATACCACCAGACTGCAAGGCTTTGTTGGTGGCTTGTAGGGCCTCAAAGTTAGTAACCATTCCACTCTTGATACTTTCTTATATTATCTCACCCAGCTTGATGATGTCAGAGAATTTGTGGTTTTCAATCACCATTAACCTCTCATAATACTGCAGGTCTGTGCCCGGATGAAGAATTTGTTCATTTGTTCTTCCTCTAGGGCAGGCCTGACCTTGGCTGCTTCAGATCTCCAACGAGCGGCATATTCACGAAAATTTTCAGTGGGCTTCTTTTTAAGGTTCTGGATGTAGAACACGTCTGGTGCATTCTCCGTATTGAACCTGAACTAGTCCATGAAGTTTGATGCCATACTTACCCAGTCGGACCATTTCTTAGGGTTTTGGATTATGTACCAAGATAAAGCATCTCCTGTGAGGCTTCATCCTCATGAACAATTTCATGTGAATCTTCTCGTCTCTTCCTACTCCAACCAATTTATCACAATAGATACCATCGAACATTTCGAACTTAGGAGGTTTGTAACCCTCCGGTAGTTCAACATCGGGTTGTATGCAGAGATCTTCATAGTGCAACCCTTCGACTCCCTTGTTTCCTTCAACGCCCTGAACTCGACTAGTCAGCTTCTTGGGTTCCTCGGCCAAATTCTTAATGAGCATATCCTTCTCGCTGGATTCAGGTGTGTAAGCAATGTGTTGGGTGGAGTGAGGTAGAGTCTCCACGTATATGGGGTTGTTCCGATGACCTGGTGTTTGACCATAGAGGTGGTCACTTGTGGAGTCTTATGGTTCAGGGATAATTAGAGGGGTATTTATTGGAGCGTGGAAAGTGTTGTGCTGGTTCTGTGGTGGGATAATTTGTTTTTTCGACGGAGTTGTATGATGATGAGTTGTGGAAGGGATCTGTGTGTTTGGGGTGTTCTGAGGAGGTATGGGATTTTGAATGACATCTGGGACACTGAGTGAGAAGGATAAATTTGCCAAGTTCCAGACATGCTCAAGCTCCCCTTGGAGTTTCAACAACCTTTGCTCGAGTTGTAACATAGCATCATTTTGAACCTGAGTACCTTGATTGTCAAGAGCTTCTGTTCGTTCCACTGGAATTGTGTTTTCTTGTCTGATGTTGCCCAAATCTTCCATTTTTCCTTTGCCTTTGCCTTTGACTTTAAGTGGACTGGTAGGAGGAGGAGGTGGAGGGTCTCTGGATCTTGTGTGATATGATGATGATGCCAGAATGCACGAACCAACCTTTGGGGAGGGTAATAATCAAAAGAGAAACAAAACAAAAATAAAAAGTAGCCAAGTCAATGAAGATCATTGATGTGTGGCTAGAATTCGTGATTTTAAGCATTATATACCTCGCATTTTATGTGCTT